>JAANDH010001207.1:113333-137318 GCA_011799765.1 Nymphaea thermarum
TATATATATATATATATATATATATATATATATATATATATATATATATATATATATATATATATAAATACATATCTTTCTCTTTCAAAACATGTGATTTTATAATTTTCAAGATCTCTTTCTTTCTCTATATTTTTTTTTTATATAGTCTTTCATCTTTTCCATTTTTTCAATATCTTACCATTTAATATTTAATTTTTTATTTGCCAACTTTATCAAGACAACAAACCAAGTAATGAACCAATATTGGAATCATACTTGATGGTCTACAATCTCAATACATTTTCAAAAAAAAAAATTTCTTATATATATATATATATATATATATATATATATATATATATATATATATATATATAAGTGTGAAAACAAAAATCTTAGAAATATGTAATGGTAGGAATGTCTTAGATGAATGCTGTAGTAGAAATGTTTCATTCTCTTTTAATCATATAGGATCAACGCATTCATACATCCACAATCACTTAATGTCACTTGTGAGCACGATCACATCTGTAAAAGTACTTAAGCAATATGAGATGAAACTCTAACTAGGTGGTAACTGAATTAAAGCAAAATTTCAAACCTACTTAAAGTCTTAAAAGAACACTAAAATGATTTCAAAATAACTTTTCAAGCTTTCCAATGATATTCACAAGGATTTACTTCTACCTTTTCCAAAACATTTCACATTCTCAAGCTTTTAATATTTTTCTACACCTCATATAGGATCAAAAAAATGTTTAAGTTAAAACGAAATGCATCAATGATAAACATAGCCCTTAGGTTGATTACCCCTAGTAAAGGCGCCGTAACGGTCGATCCTCGTACCGACGGGCGAGTCCATTTCTTTTCTATTTCAAAATAAAACATCATTTTTCTAGAGCACTTCAAAACCAATGAAAATTTTGGGATGCAAGCCTATTTAACAAAAATTAAAAATTATTCAAAAATATTTGGAATTCACCTAAAAATCTTGTTAAATTAAAAAAAAATCAAATTTTGAATTTTGGCTCCATCCATATAAATACTCTCAAAATCTTCTCTCTTGGGCATGAGCTAACGTTTAGGGAACTTCTAGTGCTTTCTCATTTAAATCTAGAGGTCTCCTTAGCTGTTTCTCAATTTTTTCTCTTCTTCCCTTCTTCTTCTTCTCCAACCTTGGGAGCAAACTTCTCCAAGTTTCAACTCTTTAAGGGAGTACAAGATGATCTCTTGAAAGAATATCATCATCATCTTGGAGCTTCACCGAAAGGAACCTTAGGATTATATGAAGAAGGAGACTCAATTATAAAATCATCCATATTAGAGGTATGTAGTCATTCTCTTGCTTTCATTTTTATTTTCATTTCGTCTTGTCACCTTCCCATGGCCATGCAAGAAAGCTTTAAAGATTTCATATCTGGAGTCGAGAGCTACTCTTGGGTACACTAGGAGTATAAGCAAGGTGAAAAAATTTTCATTTCTTCATTTATTTCCAACAATATGCATGTTATATTGTTCGAGAATGAGGGTTTGGTTTGGGGATTTTTGTTGACTTTGAGTTGGGATTTGTCCATCCCAGGAAAGCCCTTCACGAATATGTACTTGTTAAATTACATTCTTATGTCATTCTCACGTTTAGTTTCTTTCTTAATCACCCGATTAGGGACTCTAATGAGTGTTTTATTATGTTGCTTGATTTTCATCTATACACAATGGTGGAAGAAATATATTCTCTTGTGACGAACAAAATAATAATGCTTTTATGTTCATATATAAAAATGTTTGGAATCATGTTTTCCCGACAGATTTTCAAAAAGCAAGAACCCTCTTTAATGAGACCTTGAAGACTTACCCTAGGCTCTTGCATGAGCTCAAGTTCCTCTTCGGCCTACATAAAAAATCGAAGTCAGATATTTTTAAGTTATTTATTGATTTCAATTCTCTTGAAGACATATATGTATATACATATTATATACATATACATGCACATGACTATTTTTCTTTGTCCTTCTTTCTCTATGATCCAACATATTATTTTTACAAATTTTCATATAAATACGAATGCATATACATGTATGTTTCATTTTCCCTCTCTTGAATATTTTGTTACCCTCTCTTCAAATTAAATGTCAGTGCATTCTCATGCTATATCAGGAAATTCCGATCTATAACCAAAAGCACCCTCCATTTGAAGAAGTTTATGAAGTTATTTTTTCTGGTGTGCCATCACATTGTTCCTTGAACATAGGTGCCACACTTTTCCATTCCTAAGAGCATAAATGTCTTCTCGAGCACGAGCTCGCTAGAACTCATGTTTTATTCAATGCATATCCTTGAGTTCAATCTCAATAACCACCTTCTTAGACATTAATGCGCTGCCATGCCTTTCCAAACATTTTCTTTTAAATTGTCCCCACTTTTCATTTGGAAGGGAGCGAAGTGCCGTTCTACCTACTTCAGTGGTGGATTTTTGTTAGATGTAACTTTACAAGCTGAATCAACCTTATCTTTGTAATTGCTGTAATATCACGCTGCTTCGTGGTTCCATATTGCATTCCATGTCAGTTTCTCATTCATGAGCTTGTTCACCATATAGTTAAGTAAACTTGTTCACCGAATTTTTTTTCTTTTACTTGCATCATTTATTCACCATAAGATTCTACTTAATTGTCATCAAATATCATATGATTGTGTCCGTCAACCAACAAAGAAACATCTCATGCTACAATCACACATGGTTAGGCACACCCATGGACGTCTGTCTGTGCTAGTGGTGGACATTTTTTTGTCCAATGACAAACATCCATGGTATTTCATCCATTGACAAACGTCCATGGTTTTCCATCCATGGACGTTTGTCTGTGGCATGGAAATGCCCCCTCAAGCTTTGCTTTAGAGGCAGCATTACTGTGTGGCTAAAGAGGATTTTTTTTTTTTTTCCAGAAAACCGCAACAACATGCTAACTGATTATCAAGATGAAAAAGGAATTCCGCGAGATCACGAAGTTGATCCATAACCTGGCTCTGATACCAATCATGGATTACACAAAGACACTGTCTATGTTAAACATCAGATTTTAGTTTGGTTACCTCAGAAGTGCAGCAGATGGAAACCAACTCTGAAGCCTCGACGGGGACGACGTACTCAGAGTCTGAAGAACGCCCAAATCCACAATCCTTATCACACTCTATCAACAATCAACCAAGTGATCTCCATCTCACTCTTAGCATGGATATCATTCTATTTGTGTTGATTATCATCCCCACCACTCGCTGTTCCATTTTCCATTTCCTCATTAATCTTTACATTTTGAATCAAATTGAAAAACGGCAACTGCCAACCTTGTGGGGCGATGTGTGTTACAGCAACTTGGCTCATGGTTTGGATCCTGCCCATCAGGAGCGGACTTAGGCCCAAAGTCCAACACAACTTTCCTCATGTGTCTCTCTGTGTATGTTGGGATACAGTATTATTGCATGGTGAAGCAAAAAACTTGTTCCTCACAAATCGGTTCTAAGGTCGAGTACAATTCAGTATGGAGGGCCATTTTAGAAGAAATGGGTTTTGAAGTTCCTACTCCTCTGAAGACGTATATCTTATGGCAATGTTGCAGTTATATTGTATCCAAGCAAGACTCATTACATTCGTGAGAAAGTAATGCAGAACGTTGATACCTTAACTCCATATGTCAGAAGTAGCAAACGACTTGGTACTAAGGGCCCAGTAATGAAAGTTGTCTGCATTAATTCATAGTAACAAGCATAGTTGGCAGACCGAGGAGTTGGGTTAGCTCAGCTTGGCTGATGACTGGTCGTTGAAGTGGGTTAACTCGGCGACTTGGGCTAATCAGGTTATAATTTTTTACTGTGTATTTTAAGTTAAAATGGTGAGATAAAAGAGGGCCAGGTTGCGTGAGCACGGGACTGAGTGAGGGCGGGCTGTGACTGCATTGGCCATGGTGACACAGTATCACAGGGACACACACACACACACACACACACACACACAGACTTGCCAGCCGGATAGTGTCGCACAACCGTGACCAATGACTTGCAATGCATCCTCTTGTTGAAGATGAAACCCTCATGTTGGTGCGAGGAAGGCTTGCAAGAAAAGTGTCTAATGAATCTGCCTCAAATATTGGGTAGGTTCATGCAACAATAGGTGTAGTGTTTCATGAACATGCCCCAATATTTGGAGCAGACCCATTGGATACTTCCCAAGCATATTTCACACCAAATGACTCCTTACTCCTTAATATATAAAATAGGATCTACTAACGATACAACTCAGTACTAATTTGGTAATGTATTATTGAAAAAATCAGATGGGACTGGACTTCGCTGATGCCTATCCAGTTTGTCGAGCCTGTGATCTGGACGATCCACACCCGGTTCACTTGCAAATCGAGCCTAGATGGTCATATCCTAGATCACGACCAAGCGTCTGTCCGATCCAAGCAGAGTCAGATGATTCCCAAGTTAACTCGCCGAGTTTGCCAAATATCAACAAGGGTTCTCAAATCTCTCTACCCCAACTTGAAAGGGGAGTGTTGGTGGGTAGATCTATTTTCTTATTATTTCCGCCATAAGCATATTCCTTCACCTTCATCTTTTGAAAGCATGCAACATCAGCTCCTTTTGCCTCCCTATTTTAAAAAAGAAAAGATAGCTTGGCCTTCCTATCTTGATAAGGAATGGCCACCTTTTTGTTGGGCCATTGTTAAATTGAGTATATATATATATATATATATATATATATATATATATATATATATATATATATATATATATATATATATATATATATATATATATATAGACAGAGAGAGAGAGAATGAAAAGCTGTAAAGCACTTCCTATGGCTGCTATGGATGCACCTAGTTTATATGGAACCATATAAAAGCTTCATTTATTAATTTGATGATCAATCTCTCCTTCCTCTTCTTAGCACACAGTTAAGTCTAACATGAACTTAAGAGACATAAGCTGTTAGGCTTGGGCATCAGCCCAGAGCAGCCCAATAAGAAGTTGAGCTTGAGCCGGGCGACAGACCTTGACTGCTGCTTGGGCCCAGCCTGACACCCGAAACCGGGCCCAGCTCAGTCTGGTTAAAATTAAATGAGATATTTTTAATATAAAATAGTATATAAATATAATTAATCATAACCAAATTATATATAATTATATATATATATATATATAATATTAAAAATGACTTATCGAAGCCTAGTTGGGCCAACTCAAGTTGACCTGGTGCCTATCTTTCGGGTTCTACCTGAGCCTGAGTTGAGCTGGGTACCAGTACAAGTCGGTTCTCAACTCAATGCCCAACCTTACATAAGCAGGCCATGGATACAACTAGTGCTAATTGCGGTTACACATGGGTCCAGATTTGGTAGGACTGTGTATTCATTAATTCTTAAGTTGTACCGACTTTGTTTATGATAGGAATTTATATATATTTAATTAGTTGTCTAGCACCAACAATGCATCTTTTTTTTTTGTCAATCATGGAAACTTGCCCATGCCAGTTCAATGTCCTCCGCCTGCTAAGCCACCAACCAGCCGCATATACAGCTAAGTTTTGAACGCAAATTAAACGAAATAAGCCCAAGTCCGAAAATCCAAAAAATTTCGCCACACTTCGTTTTGAAGACCAAACTACTGCAAGGTGGAAGTTCGGCCAACAATTAAAACCGACTGAATTAGTTGCAGAACAAATCCAACAACGTCCGGATGCCCATGACAACAACGTTCGTATCGAGACCAGGCTGTGTGTGTTTGTTTGTGGCTAAATACGTGTCTTTGTGTTCCATCGGTCTTGTGGCTAAATACGTGTCTTTGTGTTCCATCGGTCACTTGAGGTTTGTTTGGCAAAGAGAACACTTATAACAGTTTCATGAATATGCTCTAAAGTTGAGGCAAATTTATAAAACAATTTTTAAGATGTTTCTTAAATCTGGGTCATATTCATGAAACAATTACGTATCATTCCATTTACCAAATAGACCCTTAGAGTGTCTGGCGTCACCCCAATGGGCCCATTAATTAAAAAGTTGCTATTTCTTTTCTCATTATGTCCTTAATTACAAGGGGACCTTTTGTTTTGAATTTCATCCATTACAATTTGTGTTTGATCATAAGGTTCTCCTTAATATATACCGGGCTTGGTTTTTCTAGCTTATCTCACCTAAGCAACTCTAACAAGGGATAGAGCAATGATTTTTTTTAGGGGCAGGCCAAACGGTCCAACTAATTTATCCGGCTATGGCCAAACTAACTCTGAATCCAAAAAATACATTACGCAATTAATTTTTTTTTAATTTTTTTTTTCAATTATTTGGGGTGGGGCTATAACCTAAGCGGGTCTCCCCTCTCTCCGCCCCTACCTCTAACTCACTTCACCTAAGCACATGCTTACGTGGAACTTTAATGTTGGTATTAAAGTTCCAACAATGCTGAAAAGCTATGCGTATAATTGTATCACATATGTTTGTTGTTGGCAAGGGTGGAGCCAAGGGGGGGGCCGCAGGGGCCCTATCACCCCTCCTTTAAAAAAAAAATTACATGTAAATTTTAAAAAAATTCACTTGTCCTATACATAAATTTTGGAAAATAATTTTTTAACCCCTACCAAAATTTAGAAACTTTAATTTGGTCCCCCCACGAAAATTTTTTTGACTCCGCGCTTAGTTGTTGGTATTTAAATGAAATTTGAATTAAAGTTTCACCTCTATAATAGAGTACCATAAATTCAAACAGGGTCTTCATAAGAGTTTCCTTCAAAATCTAGAATTTTTAAAACCAAAATATAATATGGCCGTAATGTTTAATATTGGATGAAAGGGACATCAAACGAATTTCTGTGGGGTTCAACGGTCCACAAATAATATTTTATCGGTAAGTTCATTTTATTTGCTGGAAACTGAGACTCTTGGTAGTAATATTTCTTTCCATCATTCCATGGTAGCTATTGAAGACTTCTATTCAAGTCTCTCTCTCTCTCTCTCTCTCTCTCTCTTTTGGTAGTGATTATTTGCATTCACATCACAAACACGGGGTCAAAATTTTATCGTGAAAAAAAAATTCTTTGTGATCGTGGCTATCTACTTTTCCTATATTACTTTTTTCTCACGAAAACTCTTTCCTTTTACTCTTCTTCTTGAAACAACCATCATTAACCTCCTTTTCTTCCAATTGTTCTCTTATCGTCGTCGTCTTCTTCGTTGTCTCTCTTCGCCTTCGTTGTTGCAGTGGTTGTCTAACGTACGCTTTATTCCTCTTTTCTATTTTGTCTTCTCTTCTTACACTATTCTCTTCTGTTTACAAAGTATGAGGCAAGTGCGTGGAGCACCATAACTGTACGGCAGGTTAATGTTAACGAGGAAACTGTAAAAGATGTTGAAGTAAAAAAAAAAAAATTAATATCACCAAATTCAAATTTTAACTAACAGTGGCATTCTTCACCTGCCGGTGGCAGAACCGTGTTCTCCTTGCATGGCATGGTATGTGGAGTTTAACTTTGTTTCCTACATAAGCGCCCTCTAGTCCTTTTAAAAGTCTCAATTTGTGCAAAATGAAAAAAAAAATAGTCTAAAGGAATTAAAGGTAGACTAAAGTAGGGGGATGAAGCAGGTGTGGGCAGTTGCCCACACTGGCCTACAAAATGTGTTTATTTCTCATGTGAAAATTTTATGGTTGTTTTCTTCATTCACATGCAGGTGCACATTTAAAAATTTAGAATCATGTAACTACTGCCTTTTAACCAGATCAATTTTCTGCTTCTACTTTTAACTAAAAAATTATAATAACCATGTATGGTGATTAAATATATTCAATGACATTTCACCAACCTTACATGCACCAAGACATATATAAATATATATAGTCAAATGGGTAGTCAGTCTGCAATTTATTTGAGGGTGTTTGCTCGTCAATCTCGAACCAACCGTAAACAAGCAATTATAAACAAGAAAGCTAAAACAAACTAGAAAATACATAAAAGAAGACAATCATAGCCCAACTCCAGCGAGGAGATGGGCTCCATGATACGGGGAAACAACTCAGCTCACGGCATATGGTTGCGATCCCCTTGGAAGTTTATGTAGAAAGAATGTGCAGAAGTGCCCCACTGAATTTCAAAATCTTTTATGTTGGATCTCATGTGCATGGTTGATTTGATCACCGTCGGCTTTCTTGGCCTTCAATATTGACCCATCATACTCTTCTTGAAACATCAGTACATGCATGGAGACTTTCACAGTATGCATCTCAAAAATCAATTGGATGTCAAATATCAAAAATTATTGCAGGCTTAATTAATTAACATGTTTTCGTCACAAATGACCTGGGACTGGTTCATTAATGACGTTGGTTCTTAATTAAACGTGCAAATTAGGTATATTGACTTAATTAAACTATTGCGACTTGAAATGTATAAGAAAAAATTACAACGAGTCGCCCAGCTTTTGGTCCATTGACAAATGGACGCTCAACGATTCGAATATAACAAATAGGCGCCTAACCTAACCTTCCTACAGAGCTCATGAACAACCGCTCATCAAGAAAAAAATATTGAATTAAATGACATATATTCACTTTTTTATTAAAATTTCTCAAAAGAAAAAAATGTCACCCTTCCACACGAAGGGCAAACAATAACAAAGCCAGAAAATTTTGCTAGGCACTCTTACAAAAGTTTTCAGGAGCACTCATGTAAATAAAAAACAAATATTTTTGAAACAGTCAACGTAAAAATAAATAAATAATGAGATATTGAAAGGCTGCTCATACAAGCCGACGATATGTATCTCCGTCACTAATGCAGGCTCGATCATGACTAGAAGGATCACCGCTGGCGCTCGCCGTATGACATGCGGCTACCGTCACCGGAGAAAGGGACGACACGACACCTTGTTGTGGCCCCTCGATGGATGGTGACTACGCGTCACTCGCGCTCCTCACCTTTTGATAACACCCCAATGCGCTACCAATCCTCAAACAACTGCCCTTTCCCAGCATCCATGAACGTCCTCTTCAATTCATCCATTGTCCAATAGCGATGAAGAAATCTCACTATCATTTACAACTTCAAAGAATCAAACGCCATTTCATGGAGTGGAGGAGTTCCTGTATGCATCATTGACCTTGTCATCGACTGCTTCAGAGAACAAGTCAATCATCACATTATACATTGCCAGCAAACTGCTAATAATCATGGCATCCTATTTGGATCATTCACCTCAACTGAGAAGAGTGTCTCTTTAGTTTAGGAACTTCATAATATATTTGATTTGAGAGGCCACTGTGGTGCTGTAGGCAGGCATCTTCTCTCAATTTTGTTTGGGGTGGAGCTAAGAAAAATTTTCCGTTACAAAAGCAGAATTTTTCAAAATATCAAATGCAATTTTTCAAAATCATAATATAAAAATAAATAAAGTTTTTAACTAATTAAAAAAAAAAAATGGAGCCATTACCCTTGCCGACTTCCTCCTTCGAATCCAGAGGCCCTGTGATCAAGCTGGTGCCTTCTTCGAGGGCATCATACGACCCTACGCTAACCTCTTTTATCTTTAACTTAAATAAAAATGTCATGTTTGCTAATATTTTACCAATGAGCGGTTGTTTGTGAGTTATGTAGAAAGGTTAGGTGCGTATATGTAATGATTGAATGGTTAGGCGCCTATTTGTTAAGGGGTCAAAAGTTGAGCAACTCCTTGTAATTTTTCCAATTACGTAGACGCTTGGAACATTTCACTAACAGGCTCGTCTTTCTGCTATGAGAAAAAAACATTGTTCATCTATTTCTTACGTCTCCTATTTATGGATGTATAGCTAACTTTCCAATAAAAAAACCCAATATGCTCGTAACCTTTTATTGGGTGAATATTTCATACCCACATTAATTTTTATGTCTTCAGGTTACTAGACCTACTTTGAGTGCCTCGTAATAATATTTATATTATGCTTCAATTTACATATTAATACAATATAAAAGGATTATCGTAACAAGAATTAGAAATGAAGTTTAATGGCTTACCAGCCCCCTTAGAAATTGCACATATCGTTCAAATTTAATTAAAATGCAAATCAATTCTCAAGAAACATAAAAGCGACCTTCTTTTTTTATTTAAAAATTGGACAACATTCCTGGACCGAGAAAAAAAAAAATTCAAAATCGAAAATTTTTACCCGTCAAGTATACCGTGGGTCCATGATTCGACTTGATGATCTTATTTAACAAAGGCCAGTGAAACTCAGTACAGAAAATAATATAAAAAAATTCAAATTTCCCGAATCTACTAACAAAATGAGTACCATAAACACGTTTTTCACGGCATAACTACAACTAGATCCAACTACAGAGGCCCGAAAAGGGTCTCTCTCTCTCTACGGCTGGTGGCCCAAAATCCGCGGCGCGATGATAGCCTTGTCGTGTAGGCGCTTAATTTATCAGTCTGCTGCGCAGGTGGGCGGTGCCAAGTTGCCACGTGAATCCTTGTGCGTTCCAGCCTCCCCACTTTTCCGACCTCTACGGATTTTTCGGACCCGAGAAGATGAAGAAGCACAAATGAACCTCAAAGCCAACTCTAGAAATTGTTCGCGGTTCACTGGTTATTATGAGCTGAGAGTTAAAAATTAAAATCATAATTACCGGATATGGCGGCCGGCGGCAGAGTTAATGAAGTTTCCGGCAAGTGAACCTCAAAGCCAACTCTAGAAAGGAGAGTGAGTCACGCTAATAAACATGTTATTGGACTCTTTTTGTTCAAGGAAACAGTTGAACATTAGCCTTCAGATCTATTTGGAAGTGCAAACTGTTCATACAATGGGATAGTAGTAAGAATGAAACTGATTCATGAAATACTATGGCAGGTATTTGATGAATTTATCACAATGTTTTAAATAGGTTCATAAAACAACATGTATGTTCAACATTGTCAAATCATCTTAAAGCCGTGTTTGAATACATGGTATTAAAATGCTCCGATCAGCAACATGTAGTACCAAAAATTTTTGTTTCGCCTGTTTAAGCGGAACTTTAACGGTGGAGTATTTCTTTCTTAAAATTTCTACATGTTTATATGGAACTCTAATGCTGAAAAAAAAACCAAAATAAAGTAAAAACACTTGGGATTGAGTCTCAGTTTCAAATCTGGCATGAAAAAATTTGGCCATATTTAATGTCTCTGCTGAGAGGGAGGGAGGGAGAATGAGTGTGTGTGTGGACCACCACAAGACAGCTGCAGCAATCAATGGTGCTGGGGTGGCAACTGGCTGGATGCACTCTCTCCCACCATCCCCCCCATCTCTCTCTTTCACTCACTCTCTCCCCCTATCTCTCTCCGTCACTCCGTCGCTCTCTCTCCCCTGCTAGTGGGTCTGTGGTTTGGTTGGTTCGACTGCTGGTGGGTTGACGGGGGAGGAAAGGGGTCTGAGCTGGGGGTCAGAGGCGACTAGTATCAGGAACTGGCCGGAAGGAGAGACTAGAGGCGCTTCTCGGAACAAACGCAGCTTCTCCGGGCAGATCACCGGCAATGCTGAAGCTCATCTTCACAGGACTCCTGGTCCTGCAAGTCGCTTTCTCATTATCTCCTTCTTTCGTTTCTGCTGCCACGAGCCGGGGATCCCGTCGAGGAACCGCATGGAAGACTCTTTCCGGTAAAAAAAAAAAAAAAAAAAAAAAAAAGAACCAACCTTTCTAACCCCCTTTTCATCCCTTTCAGCGATCCCATTTAGCAGGCAAACTTCTTCTTCTTCTTCTTGAAGAAGGAGAGGCGTTTCTTGTTTCGGAAGAAGAAGAAGAAGAAGAGTTCTTTTGTAATGCCTTCTGATCCCTGATCCGTTCTTCGTGCTCATTGTTTTTTTGCTGAATCTCTACGATTTCAGGTGCTGCGCCGCTGGTCGTGGCGAGAGGCGGGTTTTCCGGGCTCGTTCCCGATTCTAGTCAGTTGGCATATAACTTGGTTTCGGTATTGAGCCTCCCCAACACCGCATACTGGTGCGACGTGCAATTGACGAAAGATGGAGTGGGCGTATGCTTGGGTAATCTCAACCTCGCCAACGGCACCAGCATTGCGGACCTTTTCCCTAAGAAGGCGACGACGTACAACGTCAACGGCGTTGCCACCACAGGGTATTTCCCGATCGATTACAGCTCGAGCATCATTCTGAACAATCTCACGCGTACGTTCAGTCCTCATTTCTGCTTAACTTTTTTCTAAGCTATTTCTTCTTTGTGTACTAAGTAGCCTCTGCATTCTCTGGATGTACACTTTTATTTCTTGCGAGCATGAATACCAACCCGCCGTATAACTAGTTGTGCTTTCGTAGTCTTCTTAATTTTTCTTTGGTTGTCATTCATTTCTTATGGTTTGTGTGACTAGAATCATGAGCTCGATTCTGTTTTCATGGTTGCACATCGACAGCCGTAAATTTTGGTGGTTACCACAGACTTTTTTGAGCGTCGTTGTCTTTTATGGACATTGGAATATGTAGAGTGTCTTTTCCACAAATTGGCCTCAAATTTTTAAATGGGAACCTCAGAAGATGCAAACTTGATTCGATGTAATGATTTGTATACTCAACCGACACGCTGATCGTCCTCCATGATGCTTTGTCCATCCTATTCATAGACACTTACGGAAGTCTCCTTCTGCCCCTTCCCCCTCTTTCCCTTCTGGGAGAGTCTTTCTCGTTTTCTTCAGATAAAGGCATTCGCTACTGTTCTCATCCCTTCAGGTGCTGTGCAATTTTTACCCATTGGTAATTCAGCACTTTTTAGGCTTCATAGTGATCGAGTTATCTTCATTCCCATGTTTGTTGTTCGATGACAAAATGTATGTAGTGCCTATCTTCTCCTTATTTCAATGATGTAGCTGTCTGGATCATTTAACGGTGCTGCTTCACTTATATAATTCTGAGGTGCTCTATCAATCCAACGTAGCTGATCTGAATCAAAAGCTGTTATCCTTTAATGCTTTCTGACACTTATCAGCTTGGCGCTAATCTTGATAGACTTATCCTCTATTTTGAGGCTATCCTGTGTTCAGTATTGAAGCATTTAATTTTTTTTTTCGTTGGATTTTTTTTCCCAGTGGTTCAATCATCTTTTTCTAGACAGAGTTTGTTTGATAATAGCCTACCGATCCTTAAAGTTGAAGCGGTGCAACAGTTGAATCCTGCAGCTCTCTGGTTAAATGTCCAGGTATGTTTTCATAGATATTTCATAATTTCAATCTACATTTCAGGCACATGGTGCCTAATGGCTTATGCAATAAACACTCTCAAACATGTCAAAATTTTACTGGAGGATTCTGCTAAAACAAATGCATTTTGACGCCCAACCTTGTGGAGGCCCTATGGCCTTTTAGGAGGCTGAGAGAAGTTGAACAGGTTTAGAATGCTACAGCAAAGGCTTGGTAAAACAATATTTTTATGTCATCATGGCTACAAGTCTGTGTCCAACCTCTCAAGCTTGATATTGGACTTAATATGGTTTGCCTTCTCTCATTATTGACTTTTTCTCTTTTGCAGCACGATCTCTTCTTCACGCAACATAAGCTCAGTATGAGACAATGCATAATTTCTGCATCAAAAACTGGAATTATTAACTATATTTCCTCTCCTGAGCTTGGTTTCTTGCAAAATATTGCATCAGCATTTAAGAGAAGCAAGACAAAACTGATTTTCCGTTTTCTAGATCCACAAGATACTGACCCTTCAACCAATCAGACTTATGCCTTGCTCCTGAAGAATTTGACGGCAGTAAAGGCAGTTGCTTCAGGAATTTTAGTTCCTAAGAGCTATATATGGCCAACAAGCCCTAGTCAGTATCTGTTGCAACACACGTCTCTTGTCACTGATGCTCATAACGAGGGGCTGGAAGTCTTTGCTTCAGATTTTGCAAATGATGTCTCCTTCAGCTACAATTACAGCTATGATCCAGTGGCTGAATATTTATCATTTGTCAGTAATTCTGTCTTCTCTGTGGATGGCGTGCTGACAGATTTCCCAGTGACTGCGTCAGCAGCTATAGGTATGTATCTCTCTGTTTTTCACATAAACGTTGGAGCATTTTTTCTAGGTACATTTGGTTACTGCATAATCATTTTGGCAACTGATCATGCCTGAGATTTGAAACATGATTCTGCAAGTAGGCCTTGAAATGCCTAATATTAATAGGGTAAAATAGTTATTATTTTATGTGTAGTGGTAAAAATAAACTATTCACATTCATAAGGATTCAATTAGGGCTGTTCAGGGGTCAAGTTCAAGCCAGCTTGGCCTGCTTCAACTTGGCTAGAGTGTTAGGTGATCCAGCTCAAGCTTGGTTTGAGCTCAGCTGCTTGAGCCTATCAGCTTGACGTCTGCTTGGCTAAGCTTGTGGCTTAAGCTTAGGGAGCTAGATAGGAAACATGTTTTTTCTTTTTTTAAATTAGCAAAAAAATTCCTTGAAGTTTGAGACCCATACCCAAGTGCTCAGAGACCACAGAAGAAAGACACACACACATGCACACACAGACACACATATACGCACAACCCATGAGCTTAAACAGCTGTGCTTATCTAACTGAAATCGTCTCGTTTAGTTGAATGAGTTGCCCTTCGAGCTTGAAGTCCACTTGTTTAATACATGGTTCAAGCTTGAACTGAGCTTAAACTAGTAGAGCTCTAGTCGAGCTTGAGGAGCTCAACTATCTTCATGTCGAATTGTAAATATGTATGGCGGTGTCCCCGTAGCCAAGTTTGTTGAAAATGCTATGCACCTGTAACCTTACTGGCACCCTTATCCATATGCATGTGACATAGATGAAAATCCTACCTATGTGAAGGGGCAATTTTGAACTTTAGAACTTGACTTCATTTGTGTATAGTATTGGGGCACTTGTAAATGTCTCTGTATTTAGGACTTGTCCATTTGACTGGCATTTAATGTAGCTTACTTCAGCTGTTAATTCTTTTGTTGGCTGTGAAGTTTTTGTATGAAGTACAATACAAACAGATCATTACGGTACACTAGTGGTCATTATATGCCATCCCTTGCCTCTTCCGTATGTCGGCAAGTGATTGCTGCTATTCATTTTCTTTTTCCTTCCTTGCTTCTACAAATTTTATAAGTGGCTCTTCGGAGTAAGTTCCTTGGCTTGGCCAGGACATTTAGTTCATGTTGCTATTTTTGATGGTGGTCAGCTGTTGCTATGTTACCATTTGTCTGCCACATGATGACATGAATGAAATTTCTGTCTTTTTTTATACTTTCAATTTGATGCCTTACATCTTTGAGGCCTGTTGGGGGGCAAAAGTGATGATTATGTTTACATATTTTATGCTTGTCAAACAATATTCCCCCAGTAGCTATATATTTGCTCAATAAGCCATACTATTTGAATTTCCGGCCACGCTTACAGGATATGCTATTCTTGCATTTATGAATCAGACATTATTCTTCAGTTGTGACATGTTAAGCTTTCTACTGCAGGGTGCTTTTCACAGCCATCAAATACCAGTGGACCAGGTATCTAAGTTGTGATATTGTTTATCTACTGATATATATATATATATATATATATATATATATATATATATATATATATATATATATATCTTGATCTCACTTTCAAGTTTCTTAGAAATATGTTGAATCAATAGCACTGTTGCTTGCTGCAGGAAAACCATTGATTATTTCCCATGGTGGATCTAGTGGGATATATCCAAGCAACACCGATCTGGCATATCAACAAGCTGTAAAAGATGGTGCCAATATCATTGACTGCTCAGTTCAGATTACAAAGGATGGTGTCCCAATCTGCTTAAATAGTGCTGATCTTTCTATTGGCACAACAGTTACTCAAACAAGTTTTAGTTCTCGTTTGACTACAATTCAGGAAGTTCAATCAGAGAGTGGAATTTTCACGTTTGATCTCACATTGTCTGAAATTCAAACCTTGGCTCGTGAGTATCAGCTATCCATTGTCGGTTTATCTTAAGTTCAGCCTCATAATACTATGTGTTACATATTTTATACCATTGAAAAGCTCTCAAATACAGACATTATTTGTGCAAATAGCTTAGTGAAAATTTTTTGTTTTAGGTAGCTGGCATTTATATATTTAGCCAACAGAATGTATTTGGTAAGATATTATAATATATATCCCAATTCGTTCATATGACTTAAGTCCTACTGCATCAAGAATTTTGTCAAGTGCGTCTTCAGATGTGCAGTTCAATTGACTTGGTAGGAAAAGTAGCTAGTGAAAGTAATGTGACCATTCTTTTCCTTCTATACACTATAACACTATTTAACAGTATATAAAAGAAAAAATTGTAACGGCTGCAATAAATCCTCTGTTTTTCACTTTCTTACTCTCGTGTATCTCTTATATACGCACAGCGATGTGCAGTTACATTGCAGTTATTGAAGGATAATAACTGCTTCACACGTTCACATCTTCACACGTCCTGCAGGTGGTTCCAGCCTCGCACGTCCAGCGGGTGGTTCCCATGATGTCACGCTTGGTAATGGGTGGTTGCAGCCTCGCCTCGCATGATCAGCACCATAACATAGACGTTTCTAGAACTGAGAACGTCTGGTAATCTAGAAACGTCTAAATGTTAATAGTATATAACACTATAACACTATATATCACTATAACACTATTCCTTTCTGTCTGCAATCTCAGAATTAATTGCTGTATGTAGTTTGAGGGGCATTTAGGGGTCGTAGCTGGTACTGTTACCCAAGCTGAATCCTTTGGATCGGACACTAGGTGGTCAAGCACATGATTGGTCTTGATATTATTGAGCATGTTTCGATTTATCTGTTTAACCTATTGGAGATATTAGGTTTAGTCTACATCTTTATTTCGGTAAAACTAGATTGAGTCTATGCTTTTTCAACAAATAAACCAGGTCGAAATTTAGTTGTAAACCGTATTCATTTTCTTCATAACCATAACCACATAAATTGGTATTGCTTTCTCATCTAAAACATACAGTAGATTTCCTGCCCTTCATTGTCATTAGTTCATGTATTTGTTAATGAGAAATGCACCTCCATCTCTCCCAAGTGTGTCTGATTCTCTTTCCTACATTTCTCTTCCTTCTCTTTCATACGTAGGTCTTTCTCCCTCTCTGCCAATGCTCACCATTCAGCATTAAATAACGGGATATATATATATATATATATATATATATATGTATGTATATATATATATACATTTACCCATTCCTTTTTATTGATAAACATACATAAGTTTATCAATAAAAAGGAATGGGTAAATGTATGTATGTATATATATATAATTTCAGCTGATGGCTGCAACACAAGCGGGAACTTTACGACTAGCAGCAGTCCACAACTAATGAGACTTCAACTTATAGATTTCATATCCACGATCTGCAGATCATTCTGCTCCTCACGTCAAATTATATCCACAAGCAGTAGATTGACTCTGCCCCACACGGTCAAGATAAAAAACTGATTACAGCAACAATAACNAAGGGTGCTAATCACGTTTTCACATGTTAAAAAAAACGTGATTAGCCCCTATCCAACCAACCAATCAACTTGCTTGTTTTGTAACCAGCAAGAACCCTAGGTGTGAAACCCTAGTTTGGCGGAAGAGAGGAGAAGGGAACCCTAGGCGTGAAACCCTAGATCACACAGCCCTAGGACTATTGCTCTGATACCATGTTGAGAGAGAGAGAGAGAGAAGCATCTTCTTGGGTCTGTGCTGCATTATTTTAGGTAGCATCGTTCTGAATCCACTTCAAACCAGCATATCATCTTAAACATCTAAATCTGAACACACATATTTGGAGAGAGAAAATTTTGGCTTCTTTATGACAGTATCAATCTTACTGGTTGTTTCAAGCTTTTACATAACGCAAGCTTCATTTTTGGGTTTCCTTTAGGTAGGCTTTAATGTCAATCATAAACTATCTTTTGCTTTATGCTTAATGGTCCACTCTTCACTCTCTTTCACTTAGTATTTATTTATTTTTTTCATCAAGCTTTTATTTGTTTGCCTATTGCTTGGGTCCCACTGTATTTAAATAATTCATCGGTTTCTGCTTCAGATCTGCAAAAAATTTGCACACTAGCAAGTCTACATCTTGCACCTGTTTAGCTGCGACTGGTCAATTTTCTGGAGGAATACATGTTAGAAAATTCCACTTGCTGATGCAACTTCATATTGCAAAATATCATTAGCATTTTGGTCTGCATACACCTAGTTCTGGTGTGGTTTAATCCTTCTATTTTATCTCTATTACTTTTGCAGCTTGGATTATGATTCTTGTATATGACAGTCATTTATTCACCATCTGCTGCTGCATTTGGCAGTTGGTGTCATGAGTACTTGCAAGTAAAATTGCCTATACGTTAGAAATTAGAAAAATAGCCACAAATGTATAGATTATTTCAAAAATATCACATTTTTATCATCAAAATGAAAATAATCAATCTTAAGGAAAAAACTTTCAAAATTTTACAAAATATCAACAAATAAATATTTCTCATGATGATGTCATGATCCCCCCCCCCCCAAATTTAAATTTTTATAATGTATTTTTACTGTATGCTTCAATTTTTTGTTTGTTTAAAATTCTAGGAGCTGAAACCAATATGCTTATAAGAAAATTAATATAAACTTTCATATTTTTTATAGTATTGTTGTTCTTTTTAAATTCTTGGGAAAACAGATTTTCTGAAAAATATTTGAGACAACCCACCCAGAAAAACTTGAGAACTATATTTGTAACTATGGCTAGATATATATTGCAATGCAGCAATCGTTACCCAACCTGGCAAGTTGACTCGGGCATTGCCTGGGACTTAGATTGCCTATAAAGTTGGGTGTCGGTTCAATCTCTTGACCCATATAGACCTCAGTTTTATAGGAATTGGGTTTGAATCACTTAGATTGCTGAATTGGTGGGTCAGGTCTGGATTGCCAGAGTCCAGTCTGATTCATTTTATGCCAATCTGGCTCAATTTTAAAAAGTTGCATCACTTCTTTGACCCAGTTTTCTGTTTAAAAAACTGGTCAGTAGTCCATATGTAAACCCTCAAATGAGTGTATGAGGGTTTAGGGAATCCCTTTTCCTCCTGTATGCTGTGGAGGATCATCTGCTGACTATGTTGGCACCACCATCCACCAAGACAGTTGCTATGTCACATAGGAATGGGTACAGTATTGGTTCGGACTATTTTCAAAAAACATGGGTACGGGGGTACGGCTATATATATATATATATATATATATATATATATATATATATATATATATATATATATATATATATATATATATATATATATAAAATTATATATATATATCTAAGAATAATTATAAGAATTCAAACAAAATAACACATTCATGATTCAAAATTTATAGTTCCTAAAGAAGAAACTGATGAACAATATGTGTTTCCTGAGTGTAAATGGTGTATACTGTATAGAACAAAATTGAAATAAATTTTGGGTAGAAAAGGACTCGGTCAACTTTTGATGGAGTTCTAAATCGGACGGATACGGTCCTGGGTACGTTGACCGTATCCAGTACTGTTTGACTAGTACCCAAGAGGTATTCGGGACAGTACCAGTACCGGTGTTGTACCTGGCCGGTACGGGTACGTTGCCTTTACAGCAGCACCCGTGTGACAAATTTTGGCAACCTTGTTTAACAATGGTACCTAGTTATTACCTCTCTCTCTCTCTGTATGTGTGTGTGTGTGTGTGTGTGTATGTGGCTCATTACCAATCAAGCATTGGTTTATGCCTTTTTTTGATGCACCTTGTCTTTGCCAATCTCCACTTCCTAGACTTCCTGTGCTGCTAGTGACTCCTTGGTTGCCAGCACTCTCGTTTGGTTGAGGAGGACCATATTGATCTTTTGAATGTGTCTTTTTTGGCCTTGACAGCAAGCAAGGTCTTGACAACAACTTTTCTTTTTCTTTTTTTTTTTGTGAAAATCAGGTAGCAATTCTGATGGAGAGTTGTTCTTAGGCTCTGTGTGTGTGTGTGTGTAGTTTAGTTAGTTTAGCTCAAGATGCTTGTCATGCTACAAATTTTCAGTTTTTTTATGAACGGAAGAATGAAAATTAACTATACACTATATATGATAGTGTGCATTTACCTGATAATTATATTTTTTGTTGCTCATTAAATGTTGCTTTTAAGTTATTATTTTTTGGTTGTATTCATAAACTACAGTTATTTGATTAGATTTAGTTGATAGTTGCTTGTTATCTTCTAGATATGCTCTTTCATCAGCTTATAGTAAAACTCATTGTCCGAAAAAACGTGTCTTAATTGAAAAAAACACGTTAAATACGTGAAAAATAAGTCAGCCGTATAAAACGGCAATTAGTCGTGTATTTTTTCAGCCGTATAAAACGGCAATTAGTCGCGTATTTTTAAAAAAAAATAAGTCAGCCGTATAAAATGGCAATTAGTCGTGTTTCAGGAATTATTTAATGTTTTAAATTTTTTTAAAATTTGCCGAGATTTTTCCGAGATATTACCGATATATACAACTTTACCGTATTATACCTGAAAAATTTCTTGCTGTATAATACCCATACACGATATATGTGACAATGCTATCAACTCATAAGAATAGAACAAAGGTGCAAACTTACTGAAATCTGAAATACCTTAAGCATTTCGTAACATGATAATAAACACATCTACAAGCTTGAAAAAATCAAATTAATGAAGTTGAACAATTAATGTTTTTAAGTAGATAACATAAAGGAAAGTTTACAATTAATATAGATGCTTTTCAATGCTATAAAGCATGCAACTTCTTGCAATTTCTTAAATGTCAACTGTTAAATCTCTAATTCTAATTTTTGAAGCTAAAACCCTAAAACAAAACCTAACATTATTAATTTGCTTAATAAAAGGGAAGAATATAACTCCTCACTATAATCACACTTTTTATTGATAACATTGCTTATCGAAAAACTATGTTCTGTTATGATTCTAATAAACTTGCAGATTGATAATGCAATAGCACGTGAAAACAAAAAGGTGAAAAATGATTGCTCAAAAACATAAGAACAAAAAATCTGTTGAGAATAGGAAAGGAAAAGGGTGTAAAAACTTAGGTTGTTAGGTGATGGTCTACGCATTTTCAATTGGCAGATTGCCTAGAACAAGTACCCAAAGCAACCCAAGCTTGTGGGACTGGGCAAGCCTTTGACAACGTGAGTTACAAGGTATATCATGTCCTAATCACCACTGTCACAGTGGTAATTTTCTTTTCATTTTGTCCATGAGAGCTCACATGTTTTGAGTACTATATAGATTTAATTGTGGATTCTGCATCAACTCTGAGGCTAATTTTTTGGTACTATTTTTCATCGTTACCTCATAGATGAGCAGTTAAGTTGATCTTATTTTCCTTTGGGTGTAATGCAGCGGTAATGCAAAGCCCATATTCAAAACAAAACCTTTTGCGGAATCCTGCTTTTGTTAATAGCGGAAGCTTTTGGACATTGCCTATGTTTCTAAACTTTACAAAAGATCAACTTATTAGTGGAATCTTGATCAACATTGAGGTATGTCAACACATTGTTCTCATTACTACTTTTCATATAAAACATTCAGCTAAATTAGAAGCAATTATCTAAAATTTGTGTGAATGTATGTGTGTGTGTGTGCGAGCTAGAGAGAGAGAGAGAGAGAGAGAGAGAGTTGAAGCATGTTTAACATGATCTATTTATTACATTAAGGGTTTGAGTTCAAGGTGATGTTTTGTCAATTTTTAAGCCATCTCCATGTCCACGAACTGTAAGCAAGTGATATTTTGCTTTCTTATTTTTCATATTTTCAATTCAGGTCATTGATGTTACTTTATGAAATGATAGCATGATCTATTTACTACATCAACGGTTTGAGTTCAAGGTGATCTTTTGTCAATTTTAAAGATATCTCCATGTTCATGAACTGTAATCAACTGAGATATTTGTTATGTGATGAAGGAGGGAAGAACGAGAGAGAGAGAGAGAGAGAGAGAGAGAGAGAGAGAGNAAACATATCTGCTGCTTGGTCTTCAGAAGCAACATGAACAGTGGACACCACACCTTCTTTTATAAGATCACGAATATAATGACAATCCACCTCAATGTGCTTAGTTCTTTCATGAAATACTGGATTGTTTGCAATGTAAGTGGCCGCCTTGTTATCACAGTACATTTTCATAGGAAGAGGAACATGAATACTCATATTCGTTAGCATAGATTTAACCCACGTGATCTCAGTCGCCGTTTGAGCCATTGCTCTATATTCAGATTCTTCCCTAGATCTAGAGACTACATTTTGTTTCTTGCTTCTCCAAGATATGAGATTACTCCCAACAAAGACACAGAAGCCAGTTGTAGACCTTCTATCATCAACAGACCCTGCATAGTCAGCATCACTATAAGCAACAACATCAAGAGATTCACCCTTCTTAAAGAAGAGGCCTCTGGTATTTCAATACCATCATCGCTGCATCCCAGTGGACTTTTCTAGGCTTTTCCATAAACTGGCTTAATTTTCCAACAGCAAAACTTATGTGTGGCCTTGTTACAGTAACATAAAGTAGTTTTCCAATGAGAGACCTATAAGATCTAGAATCTACTAGTTCTGATTGATCCTCATGAAGGTGAATACGTGGGTTCATAGGGAGATTGGCCGGCTTGGTCCCTAGCATCCCTGTGTCCTGCAGTAAATCAATGACATACTACCTTTGAGACAATGCTACACCTTCTTTGTTTTTCACAACTTCAATCCCAAGAAAATATCTCAAGTGACCAAGATCCTTCGTGACAAAATGTTTTTGAAGAAAGGCCTTTGTAGGAGATATTTCTCGACCACAATCACCTGTCAAGATAATGTCATCAACATAAACTATCATGACAACTATACCTGTGAAGGTCTTCTTGATGAATAGGGAATGATCCAACGGAGATCGTTTAAATCCACATTGTGAAACCACCTCTGATTATTTGTGGAACCATGCCCTAGGACTTTGTTTGAGTCCATAGATAGCCTTCTTCAACCGACACACTTTACTACACTCCCCCTGTCTTTCGAACCCTGGTGGTTGCTGCATATATACAGTCTCCTCAAGATCACCATATAAAAATGCATTCTTCACATCAAGCTGATACATAGGCCAATCAGAGTATAGTTGTCATGATAGTTTATGTTGATGACATTATCTTGACAGGTGATTGTGGTCAATGGAGGATGATGGCAAACGATTGGTTAGTGTAGAAACACAAACCACAAGAATAGAGCAAGGAACGAACACACGATGTACGTGGAAAAACCTCAGAACAAGGAAAAAAACCACGGGGAAGCTCTAACCTAGGGGCACACCGCAACCCTAGGAGAGAGAAAATTCTTATTCACTTAATTCAACAATTACACATAAGTGAGAATATAAAGGAGAGAGGGGAGAAGCCGCCTAGGGTACCGAGCCGTCCTCGGTATCCGCGCCCAAGGGATCCAGATCCAGATATGGATCCGGTCCCAATACAACATATTTCAACACTCCCCCTCAATCTTGGCATACATGTCAAACATGCCAAGCTTGCTAACATTTTTCTCAAATTGAAATGTACATAAAGATTTTGTCAACACATCGGCAACTTGATCTTCAGACTTCATATAGGGTAGAATCAACTCCTTTGAATCTATGCGTTCCCGTATGAAGTGACGGTCGATTTCCACATGTTTTGTTCTGTCGTGCATAACTGGATTATTTGCCAAGTTGATAGCTGACTTGTTGTCACAGTACATTTTCATCTTATCATTCATCTGAATCCCAATATCATTCAACAGTATTTTCAGCCACAACATCTCTGTAACTCCCATTGCAACAGCCCTGTATTCAGCCTCAGCACTAGACCTGGAGCACACTTCTTGCCTTTTGCTTCTCCAAACCACAAGGTTACCCCCAAGAAAGACGCAGTATCCTGTGGTAGACCTCCTAGTGTCTG
>JAANDH010001208.1:0-74079 GCA_011799765.1 Nymphaea thermarum
TCGGAGTCTGTGGCACGCCGTGTGCAGGGAGATGTTCACTTTGCTCTTCGGCTACGGCGCCGTCCTTCGTCTACTGCTGGGTGACTCTACTGTTCCGATTGTCCACTCTCTCTTCACCTCTCTTATTACGTTTTATTGTGATACTAACTTGTATATTCTTTTCTTATATTTCGTTTCTGCGGTTTGCTTATGTACTTAGAGGACTTCTTGTCCCCAAATTTTGCTATATATTTCCATTTTATCGGCTCTATATATATATATATATATATATATATATATATATATATATATATATATATATATATATATATATATGTTATTGTTGACTTAGGGGAAACGTTTCCCTTTTGCTTTTTGGTTTTGTATTTATTTTGAAGGTGTTATGGATGTAAGTCAAACTCGTGGACCGCAAATTGCAAGTTTTTCAACATAATTGTTTTCTAGATTTGGTATAACTTTTCTTTCTTAGGCAACCGATAATATGCTTGTGAACACGATTGTTCCGTCAACTATCAAACTGAAAAGTAAACGGTTGGTACCTGATGTTGGATACTCCAGTGAGAAGATGTTAAACCTAGAGGCGTTTGGTAATAGGTTCGCTACATTATTTGGAACGTAGTGTTCCAGGAATGTATTCCAATTGTTTAGTGGCGAACAAAAATATTTATAGTCCATCTTCACCACCGCTGAATCCAAATCTGACTTACCCACAAAAGATTAGTATTGGCAAGACATGCCGCCTTCCGACCACGTCCTTGAAAAGAACATGGTCAGTTACTGAACTTCCCCTAGGACTGAAGTTAACTGACTAAATGGATTTCGTCTTACCAAGGTAAACAGATGGCCGATTGGATGCTGCAAAGTGACCTTGCAGCCAAATGATTTATGCAACAATGAAGGATTGATTATCAGATTAATATTCATCATGCATTTGTTACATGGAGATTTGAAAGAAACAGTTTACATAAGGTGACCTGAATGTGCTCAACAAAAAATAATCAGTAAGCTTAATAAATCCTTGCATGAATCATAAGATATTTTTAAAAGCAAATCCGGCTCAAGTTATCTGATTCTCAAACTTCCTCTACGCTCATCATTAGTGTGTCTTACGAAACTTAGACTGCCCAATATACCGATATAAAGCTTGTTAGAGGATAGCATATTTTGGTCAATACCAGACAAAAATACACTCATTAAAATTCATTATTAAAGCATTTTCTTGGCAATCTAATCTTATAATATGAAAAACATATACAATTGAGTCACTTTTTTATTTTAGTAATGTTTCTTTAATAATAAAAAAATGGATGGCACTTATATCATCCAAATTTTGATAGGAGAAAGATCAAGTTTCTGATAAAAATAAACCTGAACTAAGACGTGATTCATATTAAATTAATGTTTATAACCACATTAGAAGGTTCATATTTTGTTTAAAATGTTTTTAAAACAAATTTAAAGGGTCCGAATTTTGTCCCTTAAACAAGTAGGCTAGTGTATATATATATATATATATATATATAATGCTTAGCATAATAAAGAACATTCAACCCCGATCCGACTAAATCGGGACCACATAGATTTGGTTCAAATCATCTGAAATATACTTTGCCTCGAATATAGATCGGGTATATACTTCTATTATTTTCAGGTGTTAATTTTTTCGTTTTTAAATATTTTCTCAATACTAATTGTAATAAAATTTTCCGATTCAGGAATGAGTTCAAAGCCTCTTCATATTGTTGGGCCATCTGCTGAATCATCACTCCTGCTGCCCAGATAGATTTAGGGGGCGTTTAATATACTAAGAATCGTCAAATTTTAGAATTAAAATGTTCATTTTTCAATAAATTGAAATGATTAAACAAACATGGTAGTTTGTTATCGGAATTAAGACCTAGAATTTTGGTTTTATTCTACTATAAGGAGGAATTACGATTCTACTATTCTCATTCTTGAATCAAAATTCCACACCATCAAACGCCCCATTAGAATATGATTCTTATGACATTAGTCCAAGTTTCAACTCAATATATTATGTGATTAATGGACAAAGTCACGAAACCCCAACACCGAGTTCTATGGCAAATCGTGTTAGTCTCTTATTTGTTTGGTTTCGGGAATCAGGATTCCTACGGCTCAATGCAATGCTGGCTTCAATGAGAATTACCACCGCCAAACATGAACAGACCTGCACCCACACAAGAAACAAATCCTCTGGCCTCTCACAGCACACTGTCCGATGCAATGCAATGGAGCAGAAGATATCAACTAACAGAACTCAAGATAACAAAATGATTTCAACTCCTTTATTTATATATATATATATATATATATATATATATATATATATATATATATATATATATATATATATATATATATATATATATATATATATATATATATATATATATATATATATATGTCAAATCTGGTCCTTCTTAGTAAAAGAACTCACGTCTGTCAAATTGAATCGACCCTATGGAAGTTGAGGAGGAACAAGTTCTCAAATTGAACGAGACCTGCTATTTCCTGCTGTCCCCGTCTTCTCCACTCCACTCCACCACATGAACGTGAGCAGCTACCTCCCCAGATAACTTTTGTAACTAACCAGTTTTGATGGCTGATCTTCTGCTTTTGGTGCAGTCTAGCTTTAGGATCTGCAGCTGACATATCGACCAAGCTTTAGCTGCACCTTTGGAGACGTCAGTGATCCC
This sequence comes from Nymphaea thermarum, assembly GCA_011799765.1. NCBI lineage: Eukaryota > Viridiplantae > Streptophyta > Magnoliopsida > Nymphaeales > Nymphaeaceae > Nymphaea > Nymphaea thermarum. The sequence continues at coordinate 2,721 of JAANDH010001208.1, forward strand.
ACTGTGTTTCACTTGGTTCATTAGCTTCCATAGGAACCAAATACAGATGTGAAACATGTTTTTCCAGCATTTTCACATGTCCTTGTTTCTGAACCTTAAACCCCATCCATCGGATAAGCTCCTCTTTAAAGCTACTCATTTGGACCATAGCTTTTTGAGCAACTGGGCATCTAAAGTGAAGGTGCTCCATAGATTCATCTGCTCTCTCACATGACTAGCATCTCTCTCTAAACACTCTCTGATTCATTTGATAAAGTTGAAAGTTTGAAATGTTTTCTACAAACTGATTTCAGTTTAAAGAAGGTACATGTTTGCCTTTGATTTAATTTTGCTATAATAATAGGTAATGTTGTAGTATTAAAATTACTCAAAATGACATACTTTGTGGCAAAAATTATAGAACACCACTATGTTGGGATGAAGTCCATGAAAGAAGCTGTTCAGAATTTGGTTCATAAAGTTGCTAACCATGAAAATATTCATCAATCGTTTGGTTCACTTGTACCATGTTGTCTCATGGTGGTTCTTACGACTACTTGCGTCTTTCTGCTGGTCCCCTTTCAACGAAGCTTTCTCACAAGACAACTCATTTTAACACATTTTCTTTGGGTTATCTTGCAAGTGTGTACATTGCATATAAGTTGTTTATTTGAACTTTGGAAGGCAAAATAAGAGAATTGCTGCCAGTTATTCAGTAGGTCTAGGACAGTTGAATTTCTGCAATTACACTCACAATTTGTTTGTGTTGAAATTCTTCATCAGGTTGATGATAAGAAATTAAACTGTTAGTTTAGAGGCATTTACATGAGAGCTCCTGCTGCTTCTTTTTGAGTAGATACCATAGCAGTTGCTAATCATTTTGCTGCACTTCAGAGTTCATTAGGTGGACAGCTTCATTTTCTGATAGATGAAAAATATCTAGTTGGTGTGGACAAGTGTACGATTCAGCCCCTACTAGTACAACTATGCTGAAATTGGGCTCATTTAGATCATCTTTCAATCTGGTTTTTCATTTGTTTACTGTTTAATCTAGTCTAACACATCACTAGACTCAAAGTTAAGCTACTCAATTTAACATCAACTGGTCTTGAATTGAGCAAGTGTAGATGGCGCTTTCAGACGGTTTGTCTAAGCATGAGCTATTGTTGGGGTCCCCTAAGCATGTCCCCTTTTTGGTATATCAGATACTTCATTTACCAGGGTAGGTTGCTAGCATGTTGGCTTTAACTCCTTGCCAATAACTCTATATTCCTTTCCACTTTGTAAAATAATTTCAGCGTTGGTGGATAAGTTGGTGCTTTCAATCTTTTTAATTATGGTTCATTTTCGGCAGATTTAACAGGTTTGATCTCATTTCTTCTTATACTTGGTTCACAGTTAATCTATCCTCTATTTGCATGACTTTGTGGATTACTTACTGGTGTGGAAACGTTTAGGTGGCAATTTTTAGTGTTTGGTAGTTAATTTTAATTGATTGGCACATTTTATTAGTAGGACTCGCTGCATCACAATGCAAAGAAATGATTGTTAAAAGGAAAGATGAAGCAAAATAAGGTCGCCAAGTGTTGAAGAACTAGAGCTACGATCCAACTCAACTCATCTATCAAAAGAGTCGTGAGTTCGAGATATAGGTGAACTCGTTTGGTTAATTAAAAGAGTCGTTCAGGTTGAGTTTTGTCTACCGCAAGTGCAAGGCGCGACGCCCCGAACTAACCTGAGAAAAGAAGGCAACAAATCAATCTGCTTCTTTTCCCTTATCTAAAGCCATTACTGCCCTGAGAATCTTCCCAAATGCAAAGTTTTCATCCTCATGGCCGATGATATAAGTCGCACAAGTACACCACCATTAAGTCAGTTTGCTTGATCTGAGAATGAGCTTGTCTTGTTCATTAAACCATAAAGTTTTGTTGGGATTCAAAGAATCGCCTGAGCAATGAAAGAACTGAAAGTGAACTAGATCTGATTCAATTCCCTGTGAAGAACTCTTTCGTGGCCAGTCATCAGGCGATTGTAAGATTGGAAACTATTTCTGTGGAAGCTTTGTGCTTGTCATCTCTTCACTGAACTCCCAGAGCCTCTTCGCTAGATCGGCGTCCCTGCCATAAGCTGCTGGCTGGTCCTCGTTGCAATCACTGAAGTACTTGCCGGAAACGCCTTCCATATTTGGGTGCAGAGCCAGATAACAGGTCGTTGCTGCTCCCTGAAATTTGTCCACATTTGAAATTTGCGTTTGCGTGAAACTTCTAACTAGATTTTACAGGATACTAGAAATTTGTGATTTATGTGTTACTACTTTGCACATGAAGGAGAAATGGTGGGTGTTGATAACTTAAATGCACTGCATTTGACTGTCGGTGATCTTCACAAGGTATTGCAATAAGAATGCTAAACAAAAACTGATCCCTAGATGAAAATATCCTGAAAATATCATTTCTTTTTCGAGGATTTTTCAAATTTTTGTTTGCTTATGTTGAATATTTTTATGTTTCTTTTACAATTTCAATATCAATTTGGGAAGTTTGCACTAATCTTTATCAAACTTTTTCTATGGAAAAAACAGACAAGGAAATTAGTAAAGAAAAAACTTTTATCTTTTTACATTAATCTCTAGTATGTTTCTATAGTTTACCATTTCAAACTCCTGTAGGTTTTCGGACTTTCTGATTAATACAGAGGACAGATATTTGACTATGAAATGGGAAAAGCATTCAACTGTAATAAGATGATAGGAACGACAATATTTCTCATTATATGTTAAAGCTTAAAAGTAATCTTTGATTTATCTAGCTTCTTTTACCTACAAAATGAGTCTCATCACCCGGATGCCAGAATTATAAAATTTCATTTCCTTATTGTCATTTAATATTCTTTTTTGTTGCATGGTTAAAAGGGTGTTTATGACACTAGGATCCTTAATGTAAACTATTTCGCAATTTGGTTCAAGAAATTATATATTTTTACACGGAAATTCATATTGTTTTGCTAATTAGTGTTAACCACATGCAGCGATTGTATTAATCAACAAACCTCAAGAAGTACACCTTGTTTTGGCTTTCCAAAAATAGATGCGGCCGCGGAACCGAAAAAAACCCCCTCTATAAGGAAAAAAATTGTAAAACTTTAGAAAAAAAAATTCTTTTTTGGAATGACAAATTAACCCTTGAGAAAATGAAGAGTGCCAATGAAAACTAAAATTCATGACTCGTTGGAATGAATGAGGTGTCAATGGATTAAATTCTAATCGGATATACTCTTAACTGTATTTTTTTTCAGGAATTCACATATTTAGATTAGAATTTGGACTCCGAGGCAAACAAAGAAAACTCATACATGAATCAGAATCCGAAATCCAATTTCACAATTTGAATCTGATTTTCACATTCATATTTGAATCCGAATTTTGAACCGAATCTGACCGGTTTTCAAAATGTAAGAACATTAGATATAGAATTTTTATCTAAGATTAAATCCGATCAAATATTTATGTATATCTGAATCAGATCAGATGTCATTTCTTAAATTCAAATCTGATTTGGTTTCTTAGTCAGATATTACTTTTTTTTTCATATTCGATTTTCTTGAAAGGGTTCAGTTGAATATCTAATTCAAGTAGGATATATTGACATTCCTGAAATGAAGTTGAGCATTTGAACAACATATCGACTTTGCATTATCTGGAGCGCATTGCTCTATGCTGACCTTTTCAGGTCCAATCTCGGCTGTCTTGGCATGACAGAGAGTTTTTTATTCATTGGGAGTAGGGATGTCAATATATCCTATTTGAATTGGACATCTGGTCGAACCAATCTGAAAAAGTTTGATACAGAAAAAAATTTAATATCTGATTAAGAAATCGGAACGGATTCAGATTTTAAAAATTGGCATCCGATCGGATTCAGATATACATAAATATCCAATCGGATTTGGATCAGATTCATTTTTAGGCAAATATCTTGCATCTAATTTTACTACATTTTGAAAATTGACAAAATCTGGTTCAAAATCTCATATTCGGATTCAGATATAAATAAATTAGATTTAGATTGGATTCAGATTGTAAAATCAGATTTTGGATTCAGATTCAAATATGACTTTTCTTCTTTTGTATCAAAATCAAAATATATGAATATCTAAAAAAGTGGATACGAAGAACAACAAACCCTCAACCCAAATGATGTCCGTCATACCATCAGGATAGCACTCCCTTACTAGAGCGGCATTATGAGAGTCAGTAAAGTATCATGATCTCGGCTTCAGAACTTTAAGTAGTCTATACAGAAGTATTTGGTATTGGCTTCGTATGATAAACTTAATTCCTGTAATGTTGATCGTTCTAGCTTGCAATTCAAACGAAGCTGAACACAAAAAGAAAAAGGAAAGTATTGGTACCTGCTGGACAGTCTTCAAGAAGGGACTGAATATAAAGGTGAGAAGTGCGAGAGAATCTGAAGAACAATTTGATTCAATGAAAGTGCAATTAATTAGCTACGTAAAAATGTACATAAAGATAAGAGGTGTAGGGCGTGTTACCTATATTTTTGATGTAGTACTGGCCTATGTTTGTCGGTATGGCTCCCGGGTGCAGAGAGTTGGCGGTCACTTTTGCTCCTTCTTCCTAAAGAGAGAAAGAAACGATAAAATAAAAATGTATAACAAAATTTGGAGACAAAAAGTCTCCTAAGAAAAAGAGAGATCAAACACACATCAAACAGTTTGACTGACAAAAGCTCGACTTGCAAAGCTAAATAGTTGGACTTAAGAACTTTAAGTTGCTCAAGAGTTTAATTACCTTGATTGCGGCTTTTATCCGCATTATAAGTAGAAACCAAGATGACATGATCATATATCAATATAAGTTTTTTGGTATTCTTTCGATGTTTTAGAGTGTCATTGCTAGTCTAGTAAGTCCTGCCATAAGCATTTTCTAAAATTTATGAACCAGATTTAAGCAGTTGCATGCGCTGCATGGGTATGTTTTCAGTAATTAACTTTTCATGTGGCTTCTTTTCAAGGAGACGATCAATCTACTTGCCTGTAGGCGTCGAGCAAGTTCTCTTGTATGAAGAATGGCGGCGAGTTTGGACTGCCCATAAGCTTTAAGTCGCCCGTACCTATAACAAAAGGAGCTCAAAATCGCGAATAATAAGCATTTTTTTTCTCAAGAAACAAAATCCCACACAAAGAACAATAAATTTTTTTGCTACAATATATATTATGTAAACATACACACATTTTCTCTCTTTCTCTCTCTCTCTCTCTCTCACCCTCCCAAGGTTGGAGCTAGGAATGTTTCATGAAGAGATCTAAACAATAGTTTCAAAATTTTGATAACAAATATAATTTTTCAAAATTTTTATACAAATAAAATGAAATTTTTCTAAAAAATTACATGTATTTTTTTGGGGGGGGGGAGGTGTGGGTCTGCACACAGACATGTCTATATGAGAGAGAGATGAGAGAAAGAAGCAGGAAGAGAGAGAGAGAGGCACCCTGAAGGATCATTGATCTTTTCAAATCGAATGCCAGATTTGTATGTTTTGTTATGACCTGCCGATGCCACGATCACAATTCTTCCTTCTATTCCGCTCTCCTTAGCGGTGGCTTTCATTTTCTCCAGCAAAAGATTTGTTAGCAAGAAATGCCCTGCATTCACTTTCTTTCTTTAATTACTCTCTTAAACTCTTAAAGGGGGCCGAATTAAAGTTTCTAAATTTTTACATGTGCAGAAAGATCATTTTTCAAAATTTTTATATAATACAACTAAAATTTTCTAAAACTTATTGTAATTCTTTTAAAAAAAAATTGAGGTGGAATCAAGGCTCATGCGGGCCCTTCCTTTGCTCTTGCTCCTATATATGAGTGTGTGAGTTGAAAAGTGTACTGCATGATGTCATATGACTAAAATTCAAAATTTGATTGCTAAAAAGACATAAATCATTGTTGGAACCACCACAAATTGTCTACACTATAAATTATGGCTAATTTTCAATCTAGTGACTTTTTTAACTGACAAATTTCTGAATTTTGCATTTTTTTCGTTTATTTTTTATTTTTACTAATTTTTTTTTCTCTCTCTATATATTCGCGCTCAAGATATCCAACTTGCTGGATTAATTGCTCGTCAGATCAGTATATTGGGAAAAGCAAGTTAGACTAATAAGGTACCATACATTAAAGTAAAAAGTAGGAAAATTCTTTTTGTGTTAAAACGAGACAAGTGGAAAACTAATTAAACGCAAAGAAGTTGACATGATACTTGCTTACCTATGTAGTTAATGGCAAATTGTAGCTCTATCCCATCTTCAGAAAGCTTGAAGGGACATCCAAAAATGCCTGCATTGTTTCTGTTAGAAAAAGAATCAGAAACTATTTTATGAGAGATAAAAGAAAAAGAAATTAAAAGGGAACGTCAAGGAGTTGGCACAACGGTTGGAGTGACGGTTGTTAGAAGGGGAGCCAAGGTAGGGCCAGCATGGGCTCTGGCCCCACCTTAATTTAAAAAAAAAAAATGCATGTACATTTAGAAAATTTTGAAAAATGATATTTCGGTAATAGTCAAAAGTTATAAACTTTAATTCGGTCTTGTCATAAAAAATTTCTGGTTTCACCCCTACTTGTTAGACAACTAATTTTTATTTTAAGTGTTCCTGTCTTGTAGAATGAGAGTTATGATGCACAAGTTGAACCAAAGGTGCACATCAAAGCACCAAAAGTATGTCTTATACTCTAAAACACAAAAGGTTGTGGGTGAAACCTCATAATGTCTGCCATGTTTGTTTCACAATTAATATGCACAATTGAGACTCACCTTGAATTAGGAATTTGATATATCCAACATGATCACTTAAAAGGAACTCTTGTGACTCAGCTGGATTAGGTTATAAAATTTTATAATGCATTTTTTTTATAAAAGTCTGTCAGAATTTTATATATGACTTTTTGATCAATTAAAAATTTAAAACTGAATAACACTGAATATGTGTTTTTATGTGTATTGAGTAATATTTGTGTTATTTCACATTTAAAAATAACATAGACTATGATATTTTGCAATTGACAAAAGAACAAACTTCAGTATTTAACTATATAAATAAGTAAAATAGGTAATTAGTTGATGATTTAAGCTGAGTGACTAACAAGTAAATAGACAATCCTAACCAACTTGGGATCTGCAAGTTTGTTCATTATGTTCTTACTAAAGAGACACAAAGCATTCACTCATGTTTGTGGGAGAAAGTTGGATTTTGGCACTTGCCCCATTTACAGACTTTGTTTTTATCTATAGTCACAAATAACATTTCGGAGTTTTGAACGTTCATGTTTTTTTAAGCATAATGAGACAAACTTAAAAAAAATGAAAAAAAATATGGTAAATTTTTAAAAAATTAAAAAAACTAAAAATAGAGGAAAAATAAAAGAAGTGCAAAATTAATAGCACTTCGATCAAAAGATAAATAGATTTGCAACAAATAAAAGATAAAAAATAAAAAGAACTGTTTGACATTAAAAAAACTGAAAAATTCGTGAAAAATCGTGTTCAAAATGTGTTTTTTTCATTTATAACGTTTGTTTCAAAAAATGAGTTTTTTAGACTTTTAAATGGTCATTTAATTTATCACGTTTTTTCATATTTTTATCAATAAAAAAACGAGTTTTATGTGATTATAATTTTATCAGCTACCTACACTGACCAATGAAACTATTTATTTTTAACAAACCTGTTGATAAAATTAAGGTTTTTCAGCTAAGATGCATTATTTTAGAAAATCTCATTCCTTAGACCACATAATATATTTATGTAAACAGAAAATATTCGGAAGGAACCTCTATAAAGAATGAAGAGAAATTTTGGAGCTGGTTTGCCGGAGAAAACCTGGCTCGGGCCGGGCCCGGGCCCAATAGGGCGGCCCGCCAGGCCCGACTCGCTCTCCCTCTGCTCCCTCTAGGCCGGTGTCCCCTCCCTCTCCCTTCCAGTCTCCCAATCCCTCTCCCTCTCTGCAACCTCTCCGTCTCTGGTTCCCTCTCCCTTCCCTTCTCCCTCTTCGCCGGTCGGTGAATGGGATGATGGGGTTGATCAGCTGGCTATTTCCTTCGACGGCGAGCCCGTCTTCCTCCCCGCCGCAGAGAACGCTCAGTGGTCGAGTAGTGCCGCTGCATCTGCTCTGACCATCTCTCGCTTAGACACACCGGGAATGACTATGAGGTCGTGGTGGAGGCACCCAACAAGTTCAGGATCATGGTCAAGGTGGTTCCTCTCGGCAAGGAGGAGTCCAGGGTTCACGGCTACGGCATCACCGACGACGACTGCTTCTTTCACCTGGACTTGGGCTTCAGGTTCTACTCCCTTACCAGCAGCGTCAATGGCGTGCTGGGCCAGACCTATGCGGACAACTACAAGAGCAGAGCTAAGATTGGTCTGGAGATGCCGGTGCTCGGAGTTGACCGCGAGTTCCTGTCTTCGGGAGTCTTCGCCACCGACTGTGCTGCAGCAAGGTTCACTGGCACGGCATCCGGCTTGACCGTGGAAGGAGCCGTTCATCCCGGCGAAGAAGACTTGGTGAGTCCAGTCTCCCCCACACGCTCGCTCCCCTCCCTTTTCCTCTCCCTCTCTGCTCCCTCTCCCCGTCGAACCACTCTCCCTCTCCCTTTTCCCTCTCCGCCTCCGTCCCCCACTCGCTCCCCCTCTTCCCGTCTCTCTCCCCCTCTCCCTCCCCCTTCCCGTTCCTCTTCGCCCGTCTCTCTCCCTCCTCCTTTCCCGTCCCTCTTCCCTGGGCCCGGCCCGCCAACCCCTAGTTTTATAGGAGAAGTGTGTTCCCTTTTAGGAAAAGAGACTCGAAGGGAATCATTTTTCCCCAAAGTTCTGAACCTAAGCCAAAGGTTTTCTTCTTTTACAGCCAAAAGTAAGAATCCGATGCTGTCGATCAACCATAAATGAGCAAAAGAAGATGTAAAGAGGGGTGGGTCGATGTACGTACATGAGAAGGTTGAGGGGTTTGTTGGAGGAAAGGAATGCAGCAGCGAATGATCTGACGGAGGCGAGGGAGCTGAGGTCCAGCTCCATCACTTCGATCTTGGCATCCGCCACTTGCTCCACAATCTTCTCCTTCGCCTCCTCCCCGAGCTCCTGGCTGATTGCAGCAATGATCACAGTCGCTCCCCTCAGCGCAAGAACTCTCGCAGTCTCCATGCCGATTCCACTGGTCGCACCTGATTGTAGAAGAAGAAGAAGAAGAAGCTGAATCAATCCTTTTACCCGTGCTTGATCGCTCATACCCTGTTGGTTTCTTTACTTTTTTTTTTCCTGCGCTCGATTACTAATGCATATGGTTCTTCTCAATCTGCGGGAACTCGAGCGAAACTCCTTCCTCCTAAAAGAACAAGAAATGAGAACAGAGTGTGTGAGAGAGAGACAGAGACCTGTGATAATGGCGGTGATGTTGGAAGCATCGATTCCATCTGTAACTTGCTCGGCAGTAGAACGAAAACCGAATCCTGATTCCCCCTTTCTGCTGAAGAAACTCCGTAGCCCCATTCCCTTCTCCGGCAAGAAAATGCGGTAGGTAGTAGTGATCGGAGATTTGACGATCAGAACGAAATCGGTGGGAGGGAAGGAGAATCCGTCTCGGCCGGAATGTAGTGGGGTGGCTCTAGAACTCAAATAATACAAGCTGAAGCAAGACGATCTATCGAACCCCAATTGGCATGAGTCGGTACGAACGGGAGTAATGGTCTGGAACGCGAGCGCTTGTTAGTTGCTAGTTGGTACTTTGTCAATGGACATTCTTTATTACGTTTGCCATTTACGGGACCAGTTGGTCATCTTTTTGGAAGATGATTTTATGGGGATGCTTGTTGCTTGTTATGATCAGTGGCATATAATTTTAATTAATTATTTTTAACACATGTGATGAAAAATGACATATAATTGTACTTGATTCTTTTCTTTTCATTTTTGTAATAGTCAACAGTAATGGCATACAATTTCATTTTTGGTAAGGAAAATGACATATAATTGCCACCTCAATGTCCAATGAGCTGAGTAAGTCGAGCTCCACTCAAACTCGCTCAAGTTATAAACAAATTGAGTTCAAGCTATACTAGAGCTCGACTCACCTCTTGTCTTCCTATTTGTGAATCTTTAGGGGTATGTCAGTATTTTTTTTATTAACTTCAACAACGTTTTTATAGTTTTTTTTATTGTAGTTTAAAGAAAAGCATGAATCAAGTGATACAAACTTAAACGAATCGAGCTCCACTTGCTAGTTGTCTTCCTAATTGAAAGGAAGGAGTGCTCAATTTCTTGAGGCCGTTTCACATTTACCCCATAAGACTCTCCACCCAACGAGTGATCGATGAGATTTACTGAGGCATTATTGTAGTGGTACTGTATATAACTACCAACCACGTGGGAATAAATAACTTGGGCCATCCGATCTTTTTTTTGTGTCGGTATACTAGCATCGTTTCTAAATTCAGTATTCATGATTTTAATAGAAAGTTTGACTACCTCGGTCTTCGCTCATTTTCTGAAACAACGAGTTCATTTTTATACTCAAACTCGATTAATTTATAAACAAGTTGAGCTCGAGCTCGAGTCGAGTTTAACCGAACAAGTTCGAATCGAGCCTCACTTGAGATCGTTGAACATCCTTGCATGCATGATACAAAGGAACCTAAGATACTAAATCGCAGTTCACAGAAACAGATATTTCTGCTCAACTAAGTTGAAATCCATTGCAGAAGTTGGAATGGAACCCGCAGTGAACAACTCCACCCTTATTAATGTAGCGTATTAATCATTTTTGGTAGTCATTTTCTGTCATGAATGATATGAACATATCTTTGTTATATGAAAAAAAAAATCCCCTCAAAAGATCAATGTTTAGTCAATTGTACATATCTGACCATGCTATTTACTAACTCTAAAAATATCTTGTACAACCGATTTTATATATATATATATATATATATATATATATATATATATATCTAAATCTTTTTGTTCATCTGGTTTGGACTATCCCAGGCTCCCTTTCCTTCTCTCTCATTATCTATGGGCGCGCACACACACCCTTTTAATTCTCATGCATGTGACCTTATAACAGGAGACCAAGTAGTCTGTCTCTCTATCATTGATGTCACTGCTAATAATAGTGATGATAGTGTGCTTCTTTAAGTGAAGTTGAATTATATGCTTCAGCCGTTATTCTGAATATCGAAGCGTAAGATTAGTCGAAAGCATTCATGAAGCATGATTTTCAAATACTGGCATTGCATTGTTTCTCCAAGGGCTGCTGTAGCATAACTGGTCGGACTGGTAGGCTGATGAGAACCTGATCGTCAGTTTGATTCTTGTAGGCACTATTCCTCTACCCCGCAAATAATGATAGTGGGACACTCTAATTGATTGATATGCCCCGGGTTCACTTAGGTCCTCAAACAGCATTAAACCTCGAGGGTAAGGGGGTGGCTTTGCCTGTCTTCAGGCAATAGCAAGAGGAAAAGAAAGCAAAAGATGCTTCTTGAAATATTGTCATTGTGAACCTTGTGCGTCATTTTATCCAGCGTAGGGAAGGGGAGCTTACAGATAGAAAATGTCGACAGCGAGATGAGCTTCGGGGGAGAGTGATTTTTTAGTTTCAGTGGGAGGAGTGCTAGGTTTTTCTAACGCAGAGATGAACTTCGTTAGAAAATGTGATAGGGATTGCAGAACCACAAGGCAATTATAATGTAGTTGATTTGATTCAATATTAAGTTTATTTCTTTGTCTGTGAACAATGTTTTGAAATTTGCAACTGTGAGTGCAACTTTCCTGAGCATTTAATCATGAATGTTTTAAATGAGCACTGTCTCGTGCAATCTGAATCAATGTATGCCAATATTCGTTGATTTTTGGAATGCATGTAGTGCCTTTGTGTGGTAGGAACACAATTAACTTTTATCTCAAGATTTTGTCTTTGATCTGACAATGGGCCTGTACCCAAATAAAACTTCAGAAAAAACTCAAGTTTCAATGTATGGGAAGTGCTTGTTGGAGTTTCTGTTGAGGAAACTACTGTTTAGAAACTGTAGTTTGGCCTGCTGTTCATCACACTGTATCTTGCAATATCCTTGTATGCAAAGTAATTTCATCCTTAGACCAAGAACAAGTGAGCAGGGGAGTACGACAAAGAGAAAATGCATCTAAGCAACAAGTTTCTGTGACTAGCATGGTGAGATGGACTGTGGTCTGCCTTGCCATTTATACATAATGACAGCATGTTATGAAGAGATTGGTTGGCAATGAAGGCTGCTAATAGGCACCAAGAACCTCAGTAATCAACTTAGAATCCAACTAGGAAATGAACCCCAAAATATCTGCAATTCACTGTAAAGACAATTCTGAAGACAAATGGACAGGATCTAGCTTGGCAACATTCTATAGAACGTTAAAGTTTGAACAATTGGCGAACGAGCTCTGGTCATTGTAAACTGAATAAGCACCTAATACAGACCAGGTTTGTTAGGAAAACTGCATAAAGGGCCAATATACGAAGCATAGTTGCAACTTTAGCAGATTGAAGAATTAGTCCATGTGAACTTGAGTTATTTCAGATCAAGTTGATATAGCTCTCGACTTTGATGTCCACATTAAAAGTTGACATTCATTCATAGCAAAAAAGATTTAACGGTCAAAAAATTTTTCCATGAAAAAATCTTTGTGTCCATCAAACTATGCATTTTTTATCCTTCAAACAAATTCCGGGCCATCAAACATGGCCTGAAACAAGAAAAAGGAAAATTTACCCTCTTTTCAGTTTACCGTGGAGAATTTTCCTTGAAAAAATTCCCCCTCAAAAAAATCCATAACGTGGCCCTAGTGAAGTCCCCCCTCCATATCAGGGAGTACAATCAGACACTACATAAGGTATGCTTTCTTTATATGCTATTATTAGCATGTCTTCAACTTTTTTTATCTCTTTCCTGTCTCCTTTCAAATAATATATGGACTTGCTAAGCTGATGGTTGTTTCTGCAGAAATTTGGAACTTTGAAGTCCTAATTTTGGCAAAAGACCAGTTCAATGACGTTCTTTCTCTATGCTCTAATTAATTGTTCCCTCTTGAGCAAATTGGATATCACAGAATCAGATACTGCTGCTGCTAGTTTTGCCGTGACAGATTGTGTCTTAGCATGGCAAAATGTTATGTATTTCAGATTTATGTAAGGTGAACTAGATTAATTTTTTGACTTTTTCTTTAATATGTTCTAAAGTGTTCAAGATCCATTTGGCAAGGGTCTGATAATTTGTTATGTCTCCTGCTGACCTGTTCACCCCTCTCTCTCTCTCTCTCTCTCTCTCTCTCTCTCTCTCTCTCTCTCTCTCTCTGACTTAGTTATCCGGAGAATGAAAATAGTTGGCAATGTTTGTAAAGAGCACAAATATAGTTTTGTGGTGATTCACTCTAAACACCACTTTAGCAGTTACTATTTCATGGCTTTTGTATTACCACAAACTTCAATCTAGTAACATTGGTGCCAAAATGCAGTCCTATGGAGAATGGCTGAAGAGGCTCTCTGCTATGGAATTAGTTGCTCTTACTGCTACGTAACATTTTTTAATCATCTAGAACAGGTTGTGAAAAATGTTGTTTGTTGTCCTTTTGAAAGTGAGAGTAGACTCATAGCTGCTAGTTTGCAATCTAAAAGTCTCGAAGTAGAACTGTTATTTTCAGCGCAATCATATATCGCTTCTTATTATTGCATATCTTCTTTGGTTTAGATGCAAGGGCATGATGCATTGTATACGTGCACTCATGCTTGAGTGTTCTAATTAAATAGACTGGTGCACCATTTTGTGTTCTGCTGTGGTCTTGATGCAGAACTTGTGGGCCTTTGGCTGCCATTGGACTTTGAATGTGCTTCCGTGTTTCGTGCATTTTGTAATGCACTAAACGTCGTACCAGCCGCCCCTGGTATGTTCAACCGTTCTTTTTATATTTCTTTTCTTTAGTTTTGAACAGTATTATAATGAGCTGAGCTTGTTATCCTAGACAAATTTTAGATCAACTCTTGGATCTTTAGCTCTGAATTATCCTCATTGAATATATTACTGAAGGCTTAACCAGAAGTAATAATTTTTTAGTAGGAGTAGAATCTGCAGCTGCTTTAATCTTGTGAACCACATATGCTATATATTGGCCTACTCCTAATGACTTTGTGATGGACATTAGAGCAGCAGGAAAGCTTGATCATTGTTCAGTAACATCTGACAGGCCAATTCATGGGTAATAACTTGCAAAGCAATATCAATTTTTTTGGGTAGGTAAAAGAGATTGCGTAAGTCTTCATTCAAACATTGAGCTATTGGAATTTGTAAAATCTTATGCATAATGCATGTACATAACCTTAGAGAAATTAATTCTGTTCTTCAATGCTGTTTCTCTGTTTTTCAGATGTACAGATCACATCTGTTCGTTTCTTCTGTTTGTTGCAATCTTCAAAAATGGGATTCCACATAAGCACTGATAGTTGTTTGAATGTACGTGGCTATTTTCAGTGACATGCTGTAATTAATTTGGATCAGCAAGATCATGATTTGGAGGAAGTGTAGGTAGAGCAGTTACTTCTTTTTGACATCCTTAATGTTTACTTAGGAGAAACTGCGTTCAGGGTAAAAACCCCAAGGCCATACCCTTATGCTTCCAAGATCTTAACTTACTTTTGAGCTTAGTTGGACCTATTGTACAGCAGGTGTCATGCGTATCAATGTTTGTAGGACATTGCCTTCTTTTTAGCATTCCTTCCCACTTTCTTTAAAGTAAGTGCAACACGCCATGTCCGCACTAACTTAAGAAAAGAATGGAAGAAATCTGTATCGTTCTCTTCCATTTTTCTGACGACACTGTCCTGAAATTCTTCCCACGGACAAAGGTTTCATCCTCAAGGTCATGGCACAAAATGGGAGAAGTTGCTAGTGCAACATCACCTGTTTTCATCAAATTCCACCGCACTGTGCCCTTCGCTTAATCTAACAAGTTACGTAAATTGTTTCTACCCAATTAAGAGATTGACAGAGCACGATTACAATATCACCCTTGATCTGCCATCTTAAACCTGTTTGCATGATCTTGCATTCAGCTTGTCTCTAGATCGAACAGTTAATGTTTTCAAATTAAAGCAAAATTTTCTTGGTGGTCTGGGAATTGAAGGATGACCTGAGATGTGAAATAACTAAAAGTGATTTCCGATTCCATTGTCTGTGAATTCTTTCATGGTCGGTAATTAGGTGATTGTGTGTTTGGAAAGTGTTGCTGTGGAAGCTTTGTGCTTATCATTTCTTCACTGAACTCCCAAAGCTTCTTCGCTAGATCCGTATCGCTGCCAAAAGCTGTTGGCTGGTCCTCGTTGCAATCACTGAAATACTTGCCGGTAACGCCTTTCACGTTTGGGTGGAGAGCCAGATAACAGGTCGTTGCAGCCCCCTGAAAATTTTTCACACATTTGAAATTTTGATCTGTGTCAGATTTTGATCACTAGATCTTAGAGGGTATTAAAAAATTTGAGTGATATGTTACTACTTCTCTCATGAAGGAGCAATGGTTGGTGTGAATGAACTATACATTAGCAAATATACAGTGACAGAGCAATGGTTCGTGTGATTGAACTATACATTAGCAAATATAACAGTGACAGTAACAACAATGCTAAAAACAAGTGAACAAAAAAATGCTGATCCCCAAAATGAAAATATCCGGAAAATATCATTTCTTTTCCTAGGATTTCTTAAATTTCTTTTTTAGGTTTTTTTTTAGCATTTAAATGACCAATTTAGAAGGTTTAAATTAGTAGAGGACTTTTACGTTCATAAACCAATTTCTCTATTACGTTTACAATCTTTTAGCATTATCAAATTCCTGTAGGTTGCCGAACTTTCTATTAATATGCAAACTAGATATTTGACCATGAAACGGGAAGAGCATTCGAGAGTAATAAGAGAATAGGAACGTCAATATTTTCATTATATGCTAAAAGTAATTTTTGATGTATAAAAAAGAAGTAAAAAGATTAGAAAGAACATTCTTTTTGAAAAAAAAAAAAAAACCAAAATGTCGTCTCTGCTCTTACGGTGTACATAGGTTGCGTAAGACCAGGCCGGGTACGGGGCCATGATAAGAATTATGCCCAAGGCCTGGCTACTTTTTCGCAGCCGCCGATCGCTTCTGCCAAACTGCCACAACCGCGCGCGCCTTCCCTCCACCACTTCATGCTTCGCCTGAACCTGCCAAACCCAACAGGCTCTTCAACCACCGTAAGACCTTCCCCATCTTACTGAATGTCACCGGATTCATCCCAATGGAGAACAACCATTCATCACGCCGGATTCAGCCCAACGGAGAACAACCAACCAGAGAGAGAGAGAGAGAGAGACGTCGCAAAGGAATTGATGAGTCCTTAGGCGGAGCGGTAGAAGGGCGGCGACAAACGGTTTTGATTTGGAACAAGAGGCTACGAATCGATGATGGCGTGATAGGCACGGCCCGCGCGAGCCGGGAGGTGCAGTGAAGGCGATGCAGCCTGGTGCGAAGGCGACGGCGAGGCAGCCTGGTGAGATGGCGACGGCGAGGGGCAGTGGTGCAGCAACGGCGAAGGAAGAAAAGGAAGAAGAAAGCCACCTTCAATTTTTGAAAGTTTCGAAACCCTAACTTAGGAAACAGATTTCAAAATATATTTAAAAAAAAAAAAATTGTCGAGCTTACCGGGCCCGGTGGGCCGCACATAATGTCCAATACCCAGCCCGCAAAGTGGCCGGGCTGGGCCGGGTCTGACCATGCAGGCCCCAAACCACTTCTAGGCCTGGCTTGAGTCGGGCTGAGTATGAGTACCCGCCTAGTGCCTGGCCTAAGAGAAACATAATAAGAAGAGAATTATCAAAGCCTCATGACCTCAATGCCTGGGTTTGGGACTTTGAAGTAGTGAATGTTAGGGGCCGAGGGTGAGGGGGCCCACTTAGGCCATGATCTCACCTCAACTAATCGAGAAAAAAGTTATATATTGAAAAAATTAAAAAATTTTAGTTGTGCAATGTATTTTTTAGATTAATCCCTACCCGAATTCGAAGTTGAACTGTTTGGTCTGTACCTGAAGAAAATCATGATTCCGCCCTTGGTGAATATATAAGTGTTTGGTGTTGGCTGGGTTCATTAAACTTGATTTGTGTGACGTTGTGCAATTTATATGAAGTAGAAAGGAGAAAAGAAGAGTCAAGTATTTGTACCTGTTGGGCATTCTTCAAGAAGGGACAGCGCAAATAAGCAGCGACGTCGGCTGCGAGAGGAGCTGAAAAACAGTTGATTTTAACTGCAATTAATTTGCTGAGTAGAAGCGTAGATAGGGAGAAGAGGTGTGTTACCTAATTTTTTGATGTAGTACCGAATTATGTTCGTTGGAATATTTCCTGGATGCAGAGAGTTGGCCGTCACCTTTGCTCCTTCATCCTAGAGAGAGAAAGAGAGAGATCTAATACAATTTGACCGACAAAAGCTCGATTTGAGAAGCTAAATAATTGGACTTAAGAACTTCAAGTTGAAGTAGGTCAAGAGTTTAATTACCATGATTGCGAGGTTTATCAGCATTATCAATATAAACCAAGATGACATGATCATACATGAATATAGATGACATGATCATACATGAATATAAATTTCTTTTATATTCCTTTCGATGTATAGAAGACTATTGTTAGTCTACTAAGTTCTTGCCTCGGTTATGCATGGCATAAGCATTTTTTAGAACCTGTTAATTAGATTTAAGGAGTTGTTTGCCTTGCATGGGGATCTTTTCAGCAATGAACTTTTCATGTGGCTTCTTCTTCTCAGAGAGACTATCAATCTACTTGCCTGTAGGCGCCGAGCAAGTTCTTTTGCATGAAGAATGTTAGCGAGCTTGGACTGCCCGTAAGCTTCAAATCGCCCGTACCTATCACAAACAAAAGGATCTCAAAATAAAGAATCAAATCCATCTTTTTCTCAAGAAACAAAAATATGACGCTAAAAACAAAAAAGGTTTCCGTAGTTCTGTTCTCGGGGAGCGAGAGGTATTATCTCACCGCCCAAAAAAGGCCCGAAGGCCCCCCCATTCCATAGTTCTGTTAAAAAAAATGGTTGTTAAAAAAAATGGTTTTTAATCAGTTTGTGTGTTTAGGTAATTGAACCAGAACACATTTGTTTGTGAATAACCAAATCCATCATTTATTAGCTCCCTTTAGAAAAAAACAGCTTTTTCTGAACATGATTCTTGGCAAAAACTCAGTTTTGCTATCATCCAAATGCACCTGGAATGAAGTTTTTAAAGCAAAACCATTTTTTACCTCTAAAAATTGTTTTTGGGGTGCCTTCTAAATGCCTCCTAAATCTTTTTGCTCTTTCTATGGGGCAGAACTCGAATTCTCTTGGGGGCCACTGTATAGTGTTTTGCAAAGTTTTTTACTGGGGCTGAATGATAATTTTTAAACTTTTTGTAAGGGCCGACTTAAAAAATTTAAAATTATAGACAGATTTTTAGCTTTTTCAATATCGTAGAGGTGCCAGCCCCCTCCCCAGAACACACACATATATACTTACACTTGAGAGAGAGAGAGTGACACCCTTAAGGATCCTTGATTGTCACACACACACACACACACACAGAGAGAGAGAGAGAGAGAGAGAGAGAGAGAGAGAGAGAGAGAGAGAGAGAGAGAGAGAGAGAGAGAGAGAGACCCTTAAGGATCCTTGAGCTCTCTCTCTCACACATCGCATTTGGGAGGAGCGCAACAACAGGTCTTCAGGGACACATTATCTTCGTCAGATTACGTGGCTCGTCTTGTGCAATGGGATGTCCAGTTTGTCATTCGGTTAAGGCGCCGTGGTCCGTTTGCGGCTGGGTGACGGTGCCGCCCCTTCTTTCCTCTCTATTCACACATTTCTTCTCACTGTACATTGTATTGTATATTTCGTCTTTTTGTTTTTGTTTTTGCGAGTTGCTTTTGTATCTAGGGGACGTCTTGTCCTCAAATTTTGTTATATATTTCTCATTTTATCGGCTCTCTCTCTCTCTCTCTCTCACACACAGATAGAAATATGAAAGCAAGAGAGAGAAGAAGGGTCACCTTGAAGGATTATTGATATCTTCAAATTGAACACCAAATTTGTATGCTCTACTATGGGTCTGCGATGCCACAATCACAATTCTTCCTTCTATTCCGCTTTCTCGAGTTGTGGCTTTCATCTTGTCCAGCAGAAGATTTGTCAACAAGAAATGACCTACGTTCACCTTCTTTCCTTAATCACCCCCATATTCACTTGAAAATTAAAGGTCACTTGGTTTCAAATTTGTAAAGTGCTTCGATTAAAGTCAGTTATATATATAGAAAAAGAGAAACAAAAATTGAAATTGAATGGTGACTCTATCTTTTTAAAGTCATCCATGCAGCTAATCAAGTCAATCGGTTCCAACATTATGGAAGATTAAGGCAAAACATGAAGAAAAAGGTGATGATCATTTCTTTCATCTAATAATAGTTTACATTTTTTTCTCACAACAATTTATCTGTTTCAAAATGAACGGCTCTTCTTAGGTAACTATCCAAGGTTACTGTTTTGTTGTTCATGAGAATTATATATTGGAGAAACGTAATTACTTTTTGCAAAAGCGAGAAGGTAGACTACTAATAAGTCTAGGTACAAACGAACGATATATAAAGTAGGAGGATTCTTCGTGGTTAAAGGGAGTTAAGGTAGTATACCAATTTTTGTGGTTTGTTGTGAAGAACGAAGAGTAAAAGTGAAGGAGGAGAATCATAAGGGGCGAAGGGAATTAGAGAAGGGTTAAAAACTTAACATAATACATGCTTACCGATGTGATTTGTGGCAAATTGTAGCTCTATACCATCTTCAGAAAGCTGGAAGGGACATCCAAAAATGCCTGCATTGTTTCTGTTAGAGAAAGAATAAGAAATTGTTTATTTTTCCTTAGAGGTTATGCACAGGAACTGTGTTTCAAAACTTTGAGAACGAAAAATATACGTAGAGAGAGAGAAAAAACCGATAAAATGAGAATATATAATAAAATTTGGAAACAAGAGGTCCCCTAAGTACATCCGAAAGAGAGAATAGCCTTTTATGTTAAATCTAAATTATTACTAATAAAGGCTGTGTTAATGATTTTATAGCAAAAGGACGTTATTTTTCGTGGACAACCAAAAGAGAATAATTTCTTGCGCAAGGTTTCTTGGGCTGCTAAAAGGGAGAAACCGATGTTCTTGATCAACCATAAGGAAAAGAAGATTTAAAGAGGGGAAGGTCGATCTACGTACATGAGAAGGTTGAGGGGTTTGTTTGAGGAGAGGAAAGCAGCGGCAAATGATCTGACGGAGGCGAGGGAGCTGAGGTCTAGCTCCATCACTTCGATCTTGGCATCCGCCACTTTCTCCACAATCTTCTCCTTCGCCTGCTCCCCACTCTCCTTGCTCCTTGCAGGGATGATCACAGTCGCTCCCCTCAGTGCAAGAACTCTCGCTGTCTCCATGCCGATCCCGCTGGTAGCCCCTGCACGATTTCATGAATCGAGGAAGAAGAATTAGCTAAACAAAACCTTTTACCTATGCTTGATTTCTCATACCCTATTTGTTTCATTATCTTTTTCCTGTGCTCGATGACTAATGCATATGGTTCTTTTCTCTCTGTGGAAACTCCAACAAAACTTCTACCTCCTGAAGAAACAGAGCACGAAAAAGGTATTTGAGAGAGAACAGAACCTGTAACAATGGCGGTGATGTTGAAAGCATCGATTCCCTCTGTAACTTGCTCTGCAGTAGAACAAGCACCAAATCCTGACGGCCCCTTTCTGCAAACCCAACTCCGAAGCCATTCCATTTCCTTTTCCGGCAAGACAATAGAAAGGACGTGGATAGCAGTGGTCGGAGCTAAGCTTCTACTACTGTAATCGATGGCAATGGGGGAGGGAAAGCAAGTGAAGACGATCTATCAGACCCCAAGTGGCATGAGTTGGTATGAAAGTGAATGCCATCACTTAAAACGCTTACCGCTCTGCTGCTAGAGTAATGATGGAGCGCTTGTCAACTGACATTCTTAAATTCATTTGGACCAGTTGGTCTTCTCCAAAACCTTCTTATAATAATTTGCAGAGCTGCTGAATGATGGTTACCCTGTTGACCAAAGTGCGCAAGCTCTGACAGAGTTTCCCTAGTTTCTTCTTCAAGAAATCGAGCTTCAATCCTTAAACTCTGTAAATCTGTTCCTTGGATTATTCTGCGTTTTGATCATGCTTTCATGTGTTTAACCAATGATTTGAGCATTGGAAGGTGAGGAATGATGGTTGTACTCGTCTGAAACTACGGTGACGCTTCCCCTTCTTCAATCCTCTTGAAATTGGGTTAAATCGAAATCCGGTGATGCATCTGAACGATTCCTTATTGATTTCTTGAGTTATTTGAGCGATCTAAGTAAAATTTGTCATTGTTTGGCCTGTAGAATTTGAGGATTTTGCCATCAAACTGTGCCCTCGCTCACCAGCCGCGATAGTTAGAATGCTAGCACCCCTTCACCCTATTTTCGACAAGAATTGGGCCCAACTGCAATCCCGTGATGTGCTTTCAACTTCTGTCCTCTGCTTTACATATTCTCAATACGATCTGAGCTAATTCTTTCTCGTTTACTTGAGGGCTTGTTTCTATGCTGGACACGACTGTGATATTCTGGTGATGACTTTTCAGATTTCATATTGAAATTGGACACTGATCATCCCCGATGATTCATCTCTACTCATCCTCTCTGTAGTTCAAATGATCTTATTCTTATATTAATAAAGTTTTGGATGATTTACCCTTTGATACTCTTTCGATATTGCTGTTGAGTAGGAGCATTGCCTGCTATATGCGAAGGTGAAATTCTCGCCACGTCTCAACCTCTTCTTCACCACTACAGCTCATCAGTCGGCGTCAATAGCCACGACCTCCTACTGGTTGTTATTCCCTCTTGCTCTCTGCTGCTTGCCAGCAATCACTCATCAGCCCACAGGTTGAACGCTTGGCCAGTGATTACCATCAGTTGCAGCTGTTTCCTGGACGTGGTTGTGCATCACGGTGGGCGGTGAGATGGACGAGCCAGCTAGGTAATTAATGCTCATGCAGGGAATAGATGAGGGTAGCTTCGAGCGGACTGCTCATGGGTTAGGCCGTGAAAATGGCCTAGGGCCAAGATCGGGCCTGCCCCGGGTTAAACTGGCAAGGCCTGACCGAGCCCAATAAAAATTTATTAATTATACATATATTTTTATATATTTTTCTTTATAATACATATATATAATAAAATTGGGTCTGGCTGGGTTGGGCCGAGGCCAAGACCAGGCTCAGGCTGGGCTAGGTCAGGGCCAGAACCAAGCCTGGCTGAACTGAGTTGGACTTGGGCAGGGCTAGGCGTAGTTAAATAGAGTCCAGAAGATTTTTCCATTCAAACCTGAACAGAAAAATCTACAGATTCTCTCTCTCTCTCTCTCTCCCTATGTGTGTGTGTGTGCAAAAGTTATTGCCACAGAAGGTTGGTTGAAATGAAGACTAACTGCTACCAGCCCCTACCCCATACGTAGCACTAATCTAATTGGGAATGTCAAAGAAAACTTAGGCTGCGTTTGATTACCATGAATCTGAGATCCGCTATGATCTCATATCACTATGGATTTGAGATCAAAGTTTTCCGAATCCGCGCCAACTCCAACAACCCCCCAGCTCCCCAAAAAAAGATCCATTTTAAAATCCACACTTTTTACATTAAAAGTGGATTTGAAATCGATGTTAGGGGTAGAAGCTCAAATCCACATGGATTTCAGTTATCACAAATTTGAGATTCCCTTGGATTTGAGATCCATGGGGAATCAAAGGCACCCTTATTGACATGTTAGTTGGCAAGTTTGGCTCAGAGGGCTTCATTCTAGAAGGGTGTTTTTTCATGGTTCTAAATTCCGCATCACTAAGGAAAACCTTGCATGTGACCTTATCCGTATGTTCCGTCCCTTGTTATTAGCAGCTAATTTTGTTCTTTTTGATCGGGTTACATGTAGCTACAATTTTTTGTCTTCCCTCTGTAGGTACCATTTTTGAGATCTTCCACAACAAAGAACTTCTGAGGACTTCCAGTAGGTTTGTTGCACACCACGCTTTTTGTCAAAGATCAGGTGGAGTATCTAAACAAAAAAAAAATGGCTGGCAGTTACATTGCACCAATACATGTATTCCATCTTTAAAAAGAAAAATCATGTCGCCTTTGCGCTTTCTTTTTTGTATATTTATGGGAAATAATGCAGATAAATCGGATTTCGTTGCACTTAGCCTTGAACCTGGCCAAATGGACTATGATGAATCCCTCAGTACTGTCCGGTTTAGTGAATCTATATATATTGTGGGTTCTCCAATAGTCTGCAGTCGTGACAGAAATGGCTATACACGATGACCACGAAGCACCATCAGAAAAGCTGGTCCATTAACAGGGAACCTGTATGGATATTCAAGACTTAGTATAGTCACACAAGATATAGAGATGTCAGTTGACTTGAAAAGATCTTCAAATTCTGGCAGTAGAGGTTGAGGCATACTTAGATAATGGAATCGAAAAATGAGATTTTGCTTTGCCGTTTTAATTTAACCAACCTTTTTGTTTACCTTCCCTACATGCCCTTTGGTATCATCTGGTTTCTTCTAATCACCACTCTACCGACCAAGCCAAATCCACAGGACAATATGGTAGTTTTGATTCGGCTGCTTTTCAGTTATACCTAGGTAATGTTTTCTAGCAACATGCAGATAAATTCACTTGGAAGTATCATGCTGTATATGTCGCAAGTGAACCAACAATTTGGGAATATGAAATTTAAAACACACCATTTAGGTAAGCTAAATCACAGATAAAAATATCAATCTACTCTTCTTCAGAGAACTTGATTTTCTTGGGGATAGGCTTTACACTTCGTACCTGAAAAATAATAAAGACAAAAGGTAAGCACAAATAGTAGAGCAAGAGATGAAAAGAATGATATGAAGAATGCACTCACCAAATCTGGACATTCATAGTCAATACCAGCAGCTTTTATTTTTTTTCTTCGCATAAGATCCCTCCGCATGATTGCATCCACCAAGTTCTTGTGCTCTTCAGCAGTCCTGTCCTGCAGCACAACAGAACAGGTTCTGATCAACCAAGTAATTGTTAATTCAGAACAGATATCTTGAAAGAACACATCCCATCTCTCTATGAAAATAAAAGATCTCCAAGCATCATCCAGAATCTCTCCATGTTTAATATCTAACGCTATATCTCATAGAAGCACAAATGCTGGACCAACCTTATTATGTCTCATCCGCTCAAGTCTTCTCCCTCTTGATGGATCATATTTTCGCTTTGCCTGCTTCCACCTGACAATGAGAAACCAAGCAATTTAAAGAATCACAAGGCTTGATAGATATTTGCATTTAAAATAATAAATTAAAAATTTTTTTGTTACAGCATAGTTTGAATAACCATATAGTAGACAACCTAAGGTTGGCAAAGAGGGAAGCAAAACTTAAAAAAATGAAACAGAACATGGTAGCAAGAAACAAGTATTTACAAGTGATGGGCATCCACACACCTAACAGGCAGGTGCATGAGCTTGCCCATCAATGTTGACCAGAGAAAAGCAATCAGCAGCTCAATACGCGAATAACATACATATTTGGATGAACTCTCTCAGATGGAACTATATGAACTTGTAGCATGTGCTCAAATAGCAGATAATTATGCATACAATCAGCAACAATTTTAGCCACCTGCAACATAGCAAGGGGGTTACGTGCAGTGCATAAGAGAAACCTAAGACAGATGCAAGTTAAGAAACTCTTACTTACCTCAGGTGACTCGAATTTAATGAACCCATAATGTTTAGACTTCCCTGTCTGCATTAAAAAAGTGGTTAAGCAAAATGAAAATATTCAAGCAGCAATACAAAGATAAAACTGTAAAAGTGCATCAGGAAATCATTTGTTCATGAAGGAAGCTTTTTCAACTTCAGAAGTCCACACGTGCACATACACGGAGATATGAATACACATATATATAGATAGCACACATGTATTTTCTATTCATATGAAAGCAGATTTTTCAACCATGGAAACCCACACGTGCCCATACACACAATGTGCACACAAATATACATAACTGTACTACATATAGACAACACACATATTTTCTGTGCATATTATTAACTTTTTTTGGTTGTATTTTCATAGTGCATGTAGTTCCTTCTGTTTTTCCAGTGCTTGATTATTCATTGGTTGTTTTCTTATTGAATGTTCAGAAAGACTATTGCATGCATTTATTAATCACAATGAGATAGTGTGAATGTTTGGTATCACATATGCATTATTAGTGACAGAAAATGCGCGATCATGTGGTATACTAGATTCACAACAGTTATATACTTGTTCTTTGGGCAATTTTGTTTGTTATGCTATCTTCTCTTCATTTGAAAAGGACTTATCCTGCCTAGGCACTTTTGGGGATTCCACCAAATAGCACTTTTACTTAGATAGAGCACTAACAAAAATTAATTGCAAATGGAAAAGAAAAAACAATGAGTAAGATGCTTGCAGTTTTTCATAAAGCAACAAGAGAAACCACAGTTCCTTAACAGAAGATTCACCAACTTGTGGCAACAGTAACCGAAAACAAGCTATTTTCACTTCAGTTTTACATATAAAAGTAGCATAGTCATCATACTTTTTCTTTTCAGCTTTTGCTTAGTTATGTCTGCTTTGACTCCTCTACCAACATAACTGATCGTATAACACATATGAATTGCAGTAGACACACTCATAAAATGTAAACAGCACGTTGTGCATCTGTATGTGTGTATCTCACAGCACGTTGGTAGTCTTAAATTATTGTCTAGCCTTATCCAGCTATGCTACAACTGTGCCACCAAAGTCAAACCAAAAAAGATTCCCCAAATTCAAAATAAAAGGCGGATTACTCCTATATTAGTAAAAATTAAAAAAGTGTGAATGTGATTCAAAAGACATATTATACTACTACCTCAATGTAGATGCTAACATCATAACTTTGAGATTACATGCCAGAGTTGCAAATGAAGACTAGGTTTTAGCTATAAGTTCTTCAGTTCAGAATCTCAGATACAATGTAATATGCAAAGTGTAGAGAAAACCTTTGTGTTTCGTGCCACCCGCAATCTCTTGATAGTCCCAAACTGTTTAAAGAAACCTGAAAATGTGAACTAGCTTTAATTTTCAACCATAACACGTATGAAGTAACATGGAAAGAAGCAATAGCAGTTACTTAAATGTACCTTGCATCTGTTCTTCATAAAATCCATGAGGTATGCGGCCGATATATAAGACACTGGAATTCAATAAAGGTGGTTCTTCATCTTCTTTAGGCAATCGACTCCCAGGACCACCTTCCAAAGGCTTGATAAGAAACCAAAAATGAAAAAACAATACCTAGCATTGGAACACCAATAAAACTTCCATAACAACTGGATGATGATTGAATACCAAGAAGTCAGGAGCTTCTTTACAGCGTTGTGACATCGCCCTTTCTAAACTGCCACCACTCCGTTTCATCTTCATTTTCTTCTTCTCCATTTGCGCTAAATTGGCTACACAATAAGCATGCGAGCTTTTCAAAATAAATAGAAGAGAAGATTCCTGAAGAGGAAGGAATACCAGAGTTGCTAAAAGTTATTCATGAGAATGCAAACAGAGACTATTGAAAAGTTTTGACAATATGTTTTTGTTCTCTTTTGTTTCTCCTTTTTCATCAAATTCATTTCAGCTTCCATTAAAATCAAGCCATCGACCGTCCTCGTCTCGGCCTTCTCCGGCAGACGCTGCTTGAAAAAGAAGAACAGAGAGAAAGAGAGAGAGGCCTACCTAAGAGAGAGAGAAAGAGGAGCGCAAGGCTCCCACTGCTGCGGCTGTTCTGCGCGTACGGTGGTCCGCTGCGAGGGGGAGGAGAAGAAGGATCCCGCGACGGCGGCAGTTCAGTTAGGGCAAAAAAATAAGATCGTCGTTTCGCGCCATCGCGGATTCGTTTTTATGTCTCCAATTTTTCGGAAATACGAAAATTCCACCCTTCTTCTTTGGACTTCCTTCCAGTTCCCGTCAAACGACGGACTTAGGAAGCGTGCTGCTTTTATATATTTATATATATATATATATATATATAGTAACCGGATTGGAATTTGGATTTGGATTTAAACAAATATCTGATTAGACTTGAATTTAGATTTAAATCAGATTTAGTGTGAAATAAATATTTTATATCTAAGGTCAATATATCTTGATTGAATGTGGTCTCCAAAGGTTATGGCTGGCTAGGCGCCTGTAGTTTGATCCAAGCATTATATATTTACGATCTTTAAGTGGTGGGATGCGGTATGTATGTTGAAGGGTGCACCGCTCTGACACAGTTTAGAACCCCGAAGACAATGGATTGTTAACCTCTCTCTTATCCGAATCATTATAAAATGTGGTTCAGATTTGGCTAACGTGAATTCTAAAATGGATTTGGATTGATATTGCAAAACCAAGTATGAATTTGGATATGATATAGTCTTTTCTCTAAATGCAAATTTGAATATTTCACGGGCATTCTAAACGTTTAAATTCTCTATTTTAATTGTGCTCTGATTGTAAAACAATAAACAAATGCCCCAACCAACTTCTACCTTCTCATCCATAGACAGACTATTAGAAGCATGACCAGAAACTCGAAAATGTGATCAGCTTGCAATTTTAGTAAAAATCAATTTTGGGCCTGATATCCGACTGAATGAAAATTCATGTTGATCAAATAACTCACTAAAGGCTCAACGGAATCTAATGAATAGTTAGATTTTGAATCCAGATCCAAATCTGGACGAGCGTGATGGGTAATCCAATCTGGTTTCTTTGAAGTAGATGGATAAAATGGATAATCATGTGCAACTAAAGCTTGACGCATTTGGCTTTGAAGATATAGTATGAGGTGTAGATCCAAGACTGATGGATCTACCATGATAAGATCCATATCTATGAGGATAGAACCAGTTATCCAATTCAATATTGGTTAGGTAAGGATCAGTCGTAAGTGTTGGTAGTAACAATCAGTTCAATATTACTTCTTTGTCAAGATCGAGTTGCATTTTAGAGTAAATTAGGATTTTTTTTATAAAAAAAAAATTGTATTTTTTCAACTTTTAACCTTTTAACAAATATAAGGGGAGTTTACGGTATTTTAGAGTTTTTTTAAAATAAAAATTGTACATTTTGGAGTTTTGACTTTTCAATAATCCCTTTTTACCCTCGTAAGCAGTTATCTTTTTACTTTAATCAAGGACGGAGTCAGAAAATTCTAGTTGAGAGACATTCAGTTATAAAATTTTTCAGGAGGGATCGATATGTAAATGAAGAAAAAGTCACGCAATATCAATACGAACATTTTTATGAGTCTGTGTGGGCAATTGCCCACACATCCGCCCCTGCTTTTGTCTAATATACCATGAATTTGGGGTCAGTTTCGGTTTTCTTGAATGAGTTCCATGTAATCGAAGTCAGACTGGTGCTCAAATTCAGAATCCATTTTCCAGAACTAAATTTGGAACAGGCTACCATATCCAACATTTTATGTATTATCTGATAGGTACGTTCAATTGGTTCCCAATCAAATCAAAAAGTCTGATTCTCATTCAAATTTTGTTATGAAACTGCTCTTATTGAGAGAAGCTGCAATCCTTTTTCTGAAATTCTCTCACTGTTGATCAAAGCAAGATATAGATAGAGATATCTGGCAGAATGTGAACCGCTGTTGGCATCTGTTTAATTTTTATAGATGTTGGAAATGAGGGACATGCTCAATTCTTAAAGGGGAAACAACAACACGGTTAAGTTTGAATTTTGTTTTTCATTGGCCACCTCTTCATAAATTTCTGGTTTATCTTTAGTAGAGGTGTGTTCAGCCTCAGCTTCTCCATCTTTCGGAAAATAATCCAATCTCTATATGTACCAGGTAGGCATAATCTTAGATATTCTACCGAGATTGTTGATTGGATTTGAATTGAATGTTAAGACCATAGTCATAAATAATGCATCGAAGTCTTAAATAATGAGGTTTTTCTCAAGTATAATACGGTGAGCTTTAAAAAAACAAGAAAAAAACGAAAAAATATGATAAATTTTTAAAAATGAGAAACTAATAACACAAGCATCAAAAGATAAGTAGATCTGCAACAAATAAAAAATATAAAATGAAAAAAAAAATTGTTTGGCATTAAAAAAACTGAAAAAATGAAAAAACACACAAACAATGAATTTAATTGTTTTTAGGCGTTTTTTTAGTTTTTAACCTTTTTTTCAAAAAAACACAATTTTTTAGGTTTTAAATAGCGATTTAATTTTCCACATTTTTTCCATGTTTTTTTTTTTCAAAAAAATGTGATTTCAAAACACATTGAGGCTCAACCATCAAATACAAATAAAATTGTTAAGATCTCTATCTAAAATGGTAGCTCAGTACAAAATTCCTTTCTGATTTCTTAAGAGGGCCAAGACCCCCATTTTTTCTCCATGCCTCCTCGATCTAAAGCTGTGTCGGTGCCTGGGATAGAATCAGTACAAAATTAAAGAGGATAGGCATAATAGGCACTCTTTACAAGGAGCTTAACAGCAGGGAACAGGAGATAAGCTGCATTTCTTGTTTTATTCTTGAGGGCATTACGGGCGGAGCCAAGGGGGCCCCGCATGGGCCTTGACTCCACCTCATTTAAAAAAAAAAAAAAATTACATGTAAATTTTATAAAATTTCACTTGTCCTGTATAACAATTTTGAAAAATGATATTTCGACCCTATGAAAAATTTAGAAACTTTAATTTGGTCTCCCTCATAAAAATTCTGGCTCTGCCCTTGCTTCCTTGCATTATTGAGATAGATTAAGGTCAAGAGGTTTTCCTCCACCCCCTCCCTCTTTCTTTCTCTCCGGCAATGGCTGATTTGCCGGCCGGGCTTTGACCACCTATCCCATCACTCCTACCCCATTGGTGGTATGCATGGCCGGTGCGTGGCATTGGTTTTCTTGGCCTCCACCCTGCCAACCAGCTGCCCAGTAATCGTTTCTTCGGCCTCCCTGCACCAGCATTCTTGAATTCCCCTGCCCATATCCATTAGTGTAGGCAATTGCCCACCATACCATCCCACAAAATTTATTTCATTGACATATAGAAACTTCATTAATTTTCAGTTTTTTAAGTACAAGTGCCCCTTAAATATTGAAATTTAAACTTAGAGTGTCCCTCTGCTAAAAAATTCTAGCTCTTAGGAGAACATGGCCTTTCACAATGTCTTTGCAGGATGGCTCCAGCCCTAGAATGTTTCGTGCCTTCCTCGCTTAGCTAAGGGCCACTTGGTTAATGTTTTCTCTAACAGCATACTAGTTCAATGAACTAGACACGGCCCGGCCACGTGCGGGCAGTTGCCCACACAGCATTCTTTGTATTTTATATGCTGTGTGCCCATTAGTCATTTACTTTTTTATATACAGTGCCTATTGATTGTCTTTTTTTTTTTTTTTTTGAATGATTGCCCTCTGCCAAAACCTTCTGGCTCCCCCTCTGCAACTAGATAGGGACAGTCCAGTTGGATGCCCCAATTTGAGTCTTGGGATCTAAGGAAGACATGACATATACAGTGATCTGTTTCAAAAAAAGATTGATAGATACATAATTTGTGAGACTTGAAAATGCATCACATGGATGGATGCACTTGCAACTGCAAGGTTGGGTGAGTAGACAACATCAAGTTGGGTGAAGACATAAATGAAGACCCACTTCTGATCCAGCAATGCAGAACTGTGCCCTAACTTGTTTCTCATGGTGCCCAACCCAAAGCTATTGACCCAATTAACTACTTCCTTTGTGTTGGTGCATGAGCATGAACTTTGATTGGTAGCACTCACATGCAGTTGGTCTGTTTGTGGGTTCAAATGAGAATTCTTTGGCTGTTTTTTGTCCACAAGAGCACCAAAAAGAAACTCATTAATGCACATGCATTGATGGGCAGACATCAAAAAGCTTTGAAGACAATTGTAGTCTTACTGAAGGCAAATGTTGTACAGATTAGCAGGTTTTAGACCTTTGAATGCATATAATAAAGAGGGCACCAAATTAAGAACTAGGTCTACAATTTCCCAGTATGTGTCTGGATATTTTCAATATATTTCGTTTTGATCACCTGCTTAAGGTGAGCCAAAGATTGGGTTTTTCATTTTCTGTAACTTTTACATACAGTAGTCAGCCTCTAACATCAAATCAAACCACATTCATTTGATTAGAGAAGGTGGCTAACTTCTTATCAGGTATTCTACTAACAATTTTATTCATGGTATCAGAAAAATGAACATAGTGCCAGAGAGTCATAAAATATTTGTTCTCGATGAAGTGCAAGAGCTTCTCAATAATACTATTCACATATAACAAGCATGAAAACATCGTGAGTCTCAACATGATGATGAGATGATCGTTATCGACCTTTATCGATCACAGAACAGTTTTCATGGCAGTGGCGTTGCTAGTTGTGATTGTGCTGTAAAACAAGTGATTGATAAGAGAGTTTTCTGTAGTAATGATGCATGGACAGGCCTTGCTGTCACAAGGATTTATAATTCTAACGGGTGCAAGAGCTCTAGAGTCTGTATCGTTATCATCAAAGTTTGGAACTAAGTTCTTATTATAAAGAAAGTGCTCAGAGTGTTGTTGTCGGATAATAATGGTGGATATCATATCTTTTCGACATAGTGGCAGAGTTAAGTGTGGGCAACTGCCCACTCAGACCCCACTCGTTTTCGACAGTGAGCTGGGACTAATTATATGGAGGGTCTTTTGTCTATTCGGCCAAAAATTTTTGTCTCCTCCACTGATATGACAGTTGGATAGCAGATGAACATATCTAGCATGACGATCTGATTGGCTGTTCGTGAGAGATGAAGCCGCCGTTCTTTTTTTATGCATAGAGTCCATGGTAATTTTTGGATCTTCATGGTATGGCACACCCTTCAACTTGAATATCGTGCATATCACAAATTACAATTTAGAGGTGTAGCACCCACTAGAATTGAACTGAAAACACAGCGTAGGGCCTACCAACTAGCTATATTATGCCCCTCGAAGCTTGGCAAGCGGAATCTAATGAACTCTTGACCGCTTCTGTTGCGAAAAGTTTCTTTTAGGGTTTCGTCATGTTATATAGTATAGGTTTTTTTAGCTCTTCATGACCTAACATGTTTGCAACCCTAAATTCATGGGCGTTGTGACAAACTCAAGACTAGATTTGGCGAGACAAATATGGTCAATTATTTGAGGAAGCAGTTTGTGTTTGGACGCAAGCACAAAGCATGCATGTTCCCTATAATTTAGGACATGAAAGGCGGTTAGCCGTAATCTCTTGAAGCACGAGCCTCGATTGTTTAAACGAGCAGTTTTTCATACAGCAGTTGTTGAACACAATTTTTCCTTTCCAAAATTTTGTATGTCATAATCTATTCATTATGTGAATTTGTACACTTATATATATATTAAAAATCAGTTGATTTAAAAAAAATACTACCTAAAATAAAATATAAACATATTAATATGTTTATAAAAACTATTTTGATATAAGACATGCTTTAATTCAAGCTGTTTTAATGAAAAATGTTGATTTTTTTGTTATCATGCCACTGCTGTACATTTTTTATTGTAAAAACACTATCAAATCTGACTAATGGTCAACTTAGTATATGTTTTGCATCAACTTATTCTTAAGATTACATTAAGGTTTGATTGCCAAAAAAAAAAACATTTTAACAAACAAAATCAATTGGTTGGTTTTTATCCCCGACATAGGTGTCTGGGTTTTACCAATTTTTCATATATAGAGTGATTCGTAAAAACTAGACACTATATATATATATATATATATAAAATTTGTATCATCACAAAACAATAACATATTAAGAATCTTGGAAGAGAAAGAGAGGGTAGGTGTCACTTTAATATGTTTATTTGAGTTTTTGCTTTTGCACACAATCTGCTATGATACAGTGAGAAACATGGATGTTAAGATTCTTAAGTTTTTCTTTTATAATTAATGACTTGTTATTTAATAAAAATTAAGAAACGCGCCCAAGTTTTAAGCAAATAACAAATTTTTGCTAAGCCTTAAAAGTAAAAAAAAAAAATACGAATTCAACTTTTGGAAGCGATTACAGGGATCCGCTTAATTAATTGACAAAAACTTTATTTTTTAATGTAAAATGACAAAAAACACTCTCCAAAAAGCACCACCTATCACTTGGGAGACAAAACATAATTCTGTCTTCAAAAAGAGAATTTTTGTCATTTTATATTAAAATTAACATTTGCTATCTGCAGGCGATAATTTTTAAGAGCACCCATTTGTTAACGTTTAGCATTAATTTGTTCTTTGCCCAAATATTGATATTCAAGTTGAACGGTATATTATACAATTACTTATATCCTAAAGCAGTTCTACTTTTCTACTTTAATTAAACTAAGTAGATTGTTGCAAGAAACCCGAGTCATTAAGATCATATTATAATAAGCAAATCACTGCCTTTTACATTGATACTTAAAGATATAAAAATTTATATATAACAATTGTGTATTAACCCGAAGTTTCTGATTCCACCCTTGCAACTTGTGCATATTACTATGCATAATCCAGAAAATCCATGTTCACTTTGCTACCCATTTTATATACTTCTACCTGTAAAGGTCCCTTTGGGGTTCGATTAGGGATCCGAATCCCAGATCACGAGAATCAAAACAACTGGATCCAGGTTTGCTTACAGTTAGGTCCAGCTCAGTGGGTCCGCTGCATTGAAAAGGAAAACCAAAACTGACAACCTGTAGATGGCGGAAAGTGTTTAATACCCACTTTGGTTGCGTGATCCAAAATAATATTTTGGATCCGGGTGGGACCCGAACAGCTGCCAGCCTTATTTTAGAGCGTGGACCGATCGTTCTCTAGAATTCACGGATCACTTTCGGCCCTAGATCTTTATCCATTTTTAATTTTGGCATTAGTTGCCACACGAAATATAATATTGAAGGGAAATTAGCAACTCTACCAATTTTATGGTCAATTTCTATCTTTTTTGTTTTAACTTCCTTGTTTTGTTGATCAAAGAAACCACCAGGTTTTTGAATCGAATCAGGGAGCAAAGCGGTTCCGGAATCAAATGAGAATCGTCTACGAATCAATTTGTATTTTTGAAAACAAAAATGCCAACAAGTTTAAAACAAACAAAAAAATGTTTAAAGGAATTGTGAGGGAATGGACACAAAATGGCCAAATGGCACCACCGAATCATACTTTATATTGAACGGAACCAGAAAGGGTTAGAACGGAACGGAACGGAAAGGATTAGACGCGAAAAAATTGTACACAGAGGTGGCGTATATAACCAGCTTCACCTGGAGACAGCTGGTCATAAGTTCAAACCTCGAAGTAGCCTCTTTCGATTCTGTGGCCTATCTTGTTCGCTTGAGTAAAAATTATTGGGTTTAATGGAACACAGAAGTAGGAGTTTATGGCCTAAATTGACTAAAATACTCTTCACAAGAAAAAAGTAAAACCCCTCCTTATAAAGACAAATTTAAGTATAAGAAGGGTAGTGTAGTTGACTAGTTGTGGTCAGGTCGATGAGTTTGACGACTGCATGTCTTTAGTTCGATTCTTATGAGTGTTATTTTCTTAAGCCGTGAAGTGTGACATTAAGCTAAAGGCTAAAGTTCGATTCTTATGAGTGTTATTTTCTTAAGCCGTGAAGTGTGACATTAAGCTAAAGGCTAAAGGTACATTATGGTCGCACATGCCCCAATGCAATTTGGAACCTCTAAGGTAAGGGAAAACGGGGAAGTTTAGAGCTCCTTAGAATAAAAATAGAAAGGAGATAATTTTTTGAGGTTACAAAGATACCCTTCACAAGTCACGTTCGGTTTCCCATTGCGGAGTTCCCTTTCAAGAGTGACGAAAACATAGGATTAGAAACATGAAAAGGATTTTTTTTACTTAGAAAGCAATTTGAATGATTTGTCTGTGCTTCATAAGTGACCTTGAGTATCAATAACCTTTCAATAAAAATTAATCTTCTAGTTTTGTAGAGTTGAGAGGCTCTGATGTATGAGCAAACTTCAGTTGGATTTATTTTCCAATGGAAAGTAAGGCAACCAAACACCTAAAATACATATCTATCTTTGTCAACGAAGAATGTCAAATTTGGTGTCATCTCACAAGGATCATGGAGGTTGGAGGAATGAAGTTTTTAAGGGCATGAGGAAGTTGAGGAGAGCTTCCAACATAGATGGATTATCCACGCTGCAAGTGAGCCCTAACTTAGAAGTATATCTGCACCAAACTGGAGTTGAGCTAGAAATTTCTTGTTAATATATAAATGAGAAAATTGCCCTCAGGTATCAATATGATACTAAGCCTTTTCTTTTTTTTTTTTTTTGGTGAGTTTGTGTGGCCAGTTTTGGGTAAGTTTTAACCCAAGTATTTTTTGGCATATATATATACATATCCCAAACTAATAGCTCAGGGATAAAAATTGACCAATCAAAATTAATTAAAGTATTATTTTGTATAATCGACATCTGACTGTATAAATATGAGCTTAAGAAAGGTTTGATGAGAATGATTGATTAAGTTATGGTCATTTTTTTAGTATAGCATGTCTATGTACTAATAAAAAAACAACGGCTCTTACCAAAAATCAAATTTTTTTCTTGAAAACAATTTGAACTTAGATATATTCTATATTGAATTAGTATTTATAAACATATTATATGGTTCATATCTAAATGGTTTGCATGTATAAAAAAATTGAATAATGACTATGGCTTTCCAAAGTCACTCAGCTCATATATGAGGGTTGTTTGTCATCATGATAGACAGTTGAGAGAAAAATAAAGAGAAAATGATAACGTTGAAGATGAGGAGGAAGAAAGAGAGACATGCCATGATATGAAGATGTCATTTAAACAAAGCGGGACAGGGCTCATGCCCACTTGTCGGTGCACATGGGGTGGGTCGGGTGGCCCCCCCATACCGACCCGTTAACATAGCAAGAGGCCAAAATTTTCCCATATACACATATCAGACATTCTTCCGCCGCGATCTCCAGATTTTTGGACCATTGCTTCATATTGGCAGATGATGACGATCGTGGTGGGACCCGTCCTTGCTCGCGCCCCCTCTCCTGGGTGCGACATGTGGCATGTACTGTCAATATATACAAGCCCTCTAGACTCATATTCTAACTCTATTGAGCTCACTTTAACTTCACATTTACTCTCGATTCCAATAACTCAAGAAATATGTTCCCACTTCGTATGATTGATTAATGGATAACTATATGTCAAAAAGTTAGGTGTACTAACACAAGATAATTGATATACCAAACTTTTTGTCCGTGTATTAGAACCTTGGAATAAAGAAACTCATTGTCCAAGTCTCTTCATTGCTTTGGCCTTGTCAAGTGCTTTCATATCTCTTGTCTTGTATGGGATTATTCCATTGGATTTGCACAACCATTTCTAAGAAAGTGGTAGACACAAAGGAAAGTTGTTGCAGATAACTCAATCAACCTGATGTGATAACCCTTGAAAATGGGATCTATGATATAGGCTTTGGTGGAGCTTGGGGGGCAAATCTTGAAAAATTAAATTTTACTATATAAATTTTTACAAAATTTTACTTTGGCCCCGGAAACAAATTTGAAAATTATATGTTGAATCTCGTATAAAAACATTCTGGCTCTGCCACTGGATATAGGTATGTGACCAATCTTGCACTCGAACCGAAAATTCAAAAAATGATGTTTACTGGGTGAGAGTTCTTGATTTCTTGTTGTGATTTACTTGCACATTCTTGTGTAGTATGATTGGAGAAAGATACTTGTGCTATTTAGTTAAATTAGTGCAAAACCTTCGTTGCGGGGCATGTTAATGTTGAGTTAGTCATATGCTTCATATATGCAACTCATTGATGGAGTATGGTTGTTAGATCAGCAGTCATCAGTTCGATTCCTATGGGTATCACCTCTTGTGCAAATCAAAGTTGGGTGCACGTCCTAGACTTGGAGAGGTCTTGTAACGAGAATGATAATTTCTATGCTTCAATAGTGATCAATTTAGCGAACAAAGAACATAATTTTACAAAGTTATTGATTAATGATTTTAGCCGGTTGAGAACTTTTAATTAGGCCCCGGTAAAAACCTTAAAAAATATTGTTCGTTCTCTATAGAAATTTTGAAAATACTGTTGCTCCCCTAAGGAAAAATTTCCATCTCTACCCATGATCTTAGTTGTTTGCTAGGAGTGTGCGGCTGCTGCTAGCTGCATGTGTTCCTCACAAGGCATGCACCATGTAATTTGGGAATGTTTTTTGGTTTTCTCAAGAATTTTTACTTTTTCAATTTTGCCCTCCCTTATGCTTCTAAAAAGGGCATTTTGATCATTTAAATGCCTGAATACCTACTTTGAATGTTGGGAGAGCAAAGGCATAGCCTGCTAGGATTTGCAAGTTTCAAGTATGAACATGCAAGAGAAGCAATGAAAAACTCAAGATTGCCTTATGTGATGATTGAAAAACCAAAGTCACCATTCAATCTATCATAGTTATTCAGAGTTACCAAGTCATCTAATCGGAACTATCCACGCATATGAATGGTTGAAAAAAAAAACAAAAAAAAATATAAATTGATAGTAAATGATGAAAAAATGTTTATTACTTTTTTTTAACTGTTCATCACGATTAATCGAAATGCTCTTATTAAATGGCTAGGTTACAATGAAAAACAAATATATATATATATATATATATATATATATATATATATATATATATATATATATATATATATATATATATATATATATAGAGAGAGAGAGAGAGAGAGAGAGAGAGAGAGAGAGAGAGAGAGAGAGATTGTTTGTATGGTAAGAACTATTTTGTGCATTAACTGTGGAGAACAGGAGAGCAGGTAAATTGAGTCAACCTTAGTTGGCCGCAATTCTCGGCTCCCCATCCGTGCAAACAGTCATCATGTCATTTTGAATTCATCTCGACAATGGGTTTCAAGGGAGGGGCCACGACACATGGGTTAAAATTTATATTTAAAATGATAATAAGTTAGCAAGTTGGTACAGAGGCATTATTTTTGCAGCAACTCCATGGTTCCACGCGCATGGCAAGAGCCTTAAACGGCTACCTTAGAATTTACGCCAACAGAAAGGGGGAGAAAAAGAACTCACGGTGCAGTAATAAAAATTAAGAACTCATGCACGTTAGATGCAATCATAGATTCCAGCATACGAAAATGGAGGATCATAGATTAATGAGTAGGCCGTCTGTTGCGGGAATCATTGTGTCTCCTGCCATCTATAGAATAATCTGTTTCGGTTCTCTGTGAAAACTTATACATCTCGACGTCTGACCTCACAGGGCACGAACTGGTATTAAGAAAATTTGAGAAACGATAGACAAAGAAAAAGTCTTAGATTGAAGAAAACGTTCAGCTGTTATTAGGCGTTCAAACAGAGACCTCACCTGTCAGGAAGATGATCAGATATCATATTCTCGTTGGGCTACGAAATTAAAACCAGCTAAGAAAATATGAACTTGTACAGACCAAAAGCAGTCTGTAACTTGGTCGTTTGGCAGCAGTGGCACTATGTGCATGTCTCAATGAATCTACTCTAAAGATTGGATCAAATTTATGAAACATGAACACTATTGTTTAGTAAATATACATCAATTTTTGAAATAAACTCATGAAACACTCACAATGTTTTTGGTAATAAGAACACTATGTGAGTGTCTCATGAATTTATTTCAAAAATTGATGTAGATTTGTGAAATAATAGAATAAATGTATCATGAATTTGATTCAATCTTTGTAACAAATTCACTCATACAATGTCAATACTGCCAAACGACCAAAGAACGAGGGATTCAGTGAGGCTTCGGCCTTTAACGATGGGACGGTGGCTTCCCTGTCACCGAAGAAAATGTGAACAGATTTTCTTGGCAGCGGCAGTAAAAATCTCCATTTTGAGTGTTCTTACTCTGGGGATGATCTTGTCCATGTAAAGAACCATGAAAACAGAATCGTGGCCACCCATCTCTCTCAGCATAGCCCGCTGCACTACACCGATCTTCACCATTGAGCAAAACAGTGGCAGCACTCATGCCTTGTACAACTTGATTCAGCTTTAGCAGAGCAACATGACAAATTCTTTAACACTTTCATGCGATATTTAGTCTTTGATTGATCATCTTTTATAATGTGGCACTCCGAATCTGCGTCGAACAAGATCAGCCTCGTCTCACTTTCAACGATAAGACAGAAAGTGAGATAAAGGAGAATCATGCCCGTTTAGCAAGCTGTATTTCCTAGGCTATGTCCTTGAGATATGGAATGGAAAGGAGTGAAAGGAAATCACGGCATAAGCAAAAGGCAGTAAAAACAGTTGCTGTTTTCACCAGAACGATGAATTTTTTTGTTTGTTTGTTTTGAAAATGAAAAGCTCACTGTGCTGTAGAAGGGACGTTCATTCGCCAGCCTACCCTTTTTGACTATTTCCTCCTGTCATGCTTTTCTTCTTTATGAACTTGGATCCGTTGAATGAGCATACAACAAAAATAAACCCATACGGCCAGCTTTTCAGAAAAAGGCAAAGGTGAAAATACCATAATCATCTCTTTTATCCTAGATAATACAACAGGGAAGAAAGATAAAGAGACCATGTGGCAAAAGCATCCTTATACGAATCTCAATCTAGTCGTCCCGACGCCGTTACAGCTAGGAAATCTTTCTTACAGCTCCTGTCGTAGATCTGTTCTACTAAAGAATCTTTCATACTTTGGCAAAGCAGAGAGGCTGCACCCACTAGATAGAGAAAGAGGCAACTGTACACCAGACTCTGGGTCCTCAAGAAAGGAAGATGAGACCCCAGAAGCATTAACAGATAGCAGAGACAGAGGAGGCAAGAAAGAAAGTCGAGGCCTTCAGAAGCATTCACAGATAGCAGAGACAGCAGGCGCAGAGAAATATGGACGTGATCTGCAGCTCTCTTTTAATGCGGTGGGACCAATCATTAGCTGACAAAGCTAGAATCTCAAGCACGTTACCAGAAACAAATAGCATAGATATATATCATCAAAGCAATAATGATGATTGGTGAGACAAGCCACGCTTTCCACATTAAGAGAAAATTATATTTTCAAGAGGAAAAGAGAAGGACGATGAAAGGTAAACA
Organism: Nymphaea thermarum; assembly: GCA_011799765.1. Classification (NCBI taxonomy): domain Eukaryota; kingdom Viridiplantae; phylum Streptophyta; class Magnoliopsida; order Nymphaeales; family Nymphaeaceae; genus Nymphaea; species Nymphaea thermarum. Next base: position 43,102 of record JAANDH010001208.1, read on the forward strand.
AAATTTATCTGTACCATCAGTTTTTTGACAATTTCTAACACTTGTACACTCATATTCATAAATTGAAGGCAAAAGAATAGCAAAGGACCAACAGAGACATGTACACACGGTAAATACACAATCTTCTTTCCTTTCTCCTTCCCACAGTTTCTTCAATTCCCGGCGACCATCTCACAGACCAACACCCATCTAGACAAAAATAGCGCGAAAGCAAGAGAAGTAAAAAGAACGAATAACAAAATAACAAATTTCAATCTCCAAGTGCCATTCAACAGGCCAAGTATGAGAACTTGGCCTGTTATCATTCCCCTCAGCGCCCTTCTTCTGATCAGTTCGACTCTGCAACCTTAGTCTTAAATCTGTATAGGAGCTTTTTCTTCTTGGAAGTGGCGTTCTCAATTTTGAGAATCACCTTGCCGGACTCGCCGATCTTGTAGGAATTCCGGATGACAGGTTCATCTGAGGCGGCAACCTTCCTCGTCTTCTGAATGATGACTGTGTATCCATCTTCTGCGTCAGGCACAAACTCGGCGCCGTAGCTCACGTCCCAGCCGAGAACTCGAAGCTCCCAAACAAGAGTGGAGACCTTCACATACAAATAAAATACAAGGAACTGTGAATCATCCTGCCACACTTTCTTTATCCAACTCTAAAGAAAACTAGAGCTTCATGAACTAAGGTTCGATGGAAACAATTAGAATAATGAATTCTCTGCCCATTAAATTTCATTTGGTCGTTTAATAAAATTGAACACCAGTCTCTGACTCTCTGTGAATGGAATCCTAGATAAACTAATCACAAATTCAAAGACCAACAGTATTTGTTTTGCGACTGCGAAATCACCTCAGTAACTGGGATCTCAATAGTGTGGGGAGAAGTCGGCTTCACGAACAAATCCGTCACAGCATCGGCGGTGGAGAATTCCGAGTCTTCCGCTTTGCTTAACCCTCCGTACTCCACTGGAACTTGTTCTGGTGCTATATATCTAAAACCCCACCAAGGAAGAAGAAGAAAAAATGAAACAGAAAAAATAAATAACCATTAATATCACACCCATCAACACGGTAATATAGAAGAGTACTTGCTTGCAGAGGCTATTAAAGAGAAGAATAAGTACAGCTAAATGTATCACTCATTAAATCAACCGGTTTCATTAATGGGGAAAAAGAAAAGAACAGACATATAGATGAATGTACAAAATTTCCGCCAAAGAAGGAGAAACACAGACCACCATGAACCAAGAAACAAATGAGATCATAAGAGCTTCCCTGACAGATCCAGCCAAAGTACTTACTTGAAGAGGGTTTCAGTCGATCTAGAAGGTCCAGCATACACAAACTTGCTCTTAGTCCTGGGAGTGAAAATGGTATTGAACACCCTAGTATAGGCCAGATACCACCATGGAACATTGATCACAACCTACAGATCAAAGATCAACATTAAAATTTCTATTGCCAACAACTCCACACCAGAGAACGACAAAAAAAACAGCAGGAAAATCAAGAAAAACAGAGCCTTCCAGGGTAGTTGAAAACAGAGCTCCCCGCTATACCTGTTTAGCGACCAATTCAGGGTAGTTGTCAAGTAGGACTTCCAGGGCCTTCCTGGTGACCTGAAGCTCCCGGCTGAGCAAACCAGGAGAGTGCTTCAGATCGGTGACCTGAACAATGGTGGAGATGCCACTCTCGCTGAAATCGAGCTGCCTGATTCCCTTCTCCAGGAACTGGATCCGCCACCTGAGGAAGTGGTCTCGCTCGGCGCTAGAGAACGTCTTCTGGAACAGCTCTTTGTCCTGGAAGGCGCCGAAGACGTTGTAGCAGACGGGATGGCCGTCCCGATCGGTGCCATGCATGAACACAGCCTTCTCGAAGCCCTTGCCTCCGAGGTCCTCCTCGAGGAGCTCGTCCGCCTTGTACTCCTTCCGCCAGCGCGCCGTCTTCTTGATCATCTCGAGCGTGTCCTTCACCTTGAAGTCCCTCGCCCTGAGGAACTTCAGCAGCAGGGTATCGCTCCGCTCGCCGCCGAGAAGCGGGATATCCCAGATGAAGACTTCCTCAGGTGGTGGAGCCGGCGCCTCCGAGCCCTCCTCCGCCGCCGGTGGTAGCACCGCCGTTTCCGGCTCTGCCGGAGGGGGAGTCACTGACACCACCGATTCCTCGATAGCTTCCACAGTCTTCACGCCTTCCTCTTCAGCAATAGCAGGCGCCGCCGGTGGAGCGGTGACTTCCGGTGGTGCCGGAACCGCCTCTGGTGGTGCTGGTTTCACATGTCCCAGTACCTTTTCCACCGCGTGCTCTACCACTTCCAACAACGACGTTGCTTTTGCCGGTGGTGGTGGCGGCGGGACCTCCTCCACGACCTTAGCGGACTCTGCAACTACCTCCTCCACCTTAACCTCAGTCTTCTCCTCCACCTTCTCCTCCGCCTTCTCCTCCACTACCTCGGCGGTCTCCGCCGCCGGAGGTGGAGTTTGAGCAACAGCCTCTTCTCCTGCAGGCTTCGCCTCCTCCGCCTTAGGAGGCGGCGGCGGCGGCGGCGGCGGTGCGAAGAACTCGTTGCTCTTGAGAGCCCGCTCGATGAGCTGCTTCAGCTCATCCAGGGCCTTCTTGTGGGGATCCTCCAGCTCCGCGACCACGTTGGTCTCCTCCTTGAAGGACGCGGACTCAGCAACGGCCTCCTCCACAGCGGGCTTTGTCTCCCCCTCCGCCGCTTCGGGCTTCTCCTCCGCCACTTCGGGCTTGGACTCCACTACTAGGGCCTTCTCATCCACAGGAGGGGCCTCCTTCACAGCCACCTCCGTTGTCTCTTTCACCTCCGCCACCGGCGCCTTGCACTCGTCCGCCATGGCACCACCAACAAAGCCAAAGAAGGACCTCCTGAGAAACTGGTCCTGCAGGAACAGAAGATCGACAGAAAGAGAGAGATTTCTGAGGGAAAGAAAATGGTTGTAGAGGGATTTTCTCACACAGAGTAGGCTTCTCCAACAGAGAAAATGGTAGAGAGAGACGAGAGAGAAAGAGAAAGAGGGCTTCCGGGGGCTTGAGAGAGAGTAGGGGCCCTTTAAATGCGCAGAGGGGAGAGGTTTCGAGCGCTGAAAATAGGGAAACAACCACAACACCGAAGGCAGACAGCCAGACCGCGGGCCCCCACGACGCCGGTGCTGACCGGAATACTCGCCGGGATTTATTTCCGTCCTTTATATTTCCACTAGGGGCATTTCGAGTCACCGAGTAGGGAGCATTGCCCTCTCTCCGCAGCGCCGATGATCTAATGATTATACGGCATGGACGTAGGCGTGGGACGTCGAAATGACTCAATTGCCCTCCCGCATTTCCCGTTGGATCCGTCCTCGCCGATCTACAGTACAGCATCTAACGGAAACCCTCGTCTCCTAAATATTCGAGGGCATTTTGGTCATTCAAGATACGACTAAAGTACTGTAGGAATCCTAGGCAGGCAGGATCTTTTGACGAAAATGCCCTCAGCGACAGCGCCGCAGCGACCGCAAAGCATGAGGACACTTTCGACATTAACGCTTCCCTAAAAAGAAAGAAAGGGAGCGAGGGGCAGGTGTAGTGGTCCAGTGAGAACCAACCGAAAACCAGGCTGGAATATTTCCGTTAGCCCACGCCCCCCACGATGCTGCCCGTTACGAACCCCCCTCTGACACGTGTCGCGACGGGGATGAACCTGAGTCGACCCGGATTCTGAACCGGATCGGTTTCAAACTTTAGAAGCTGGGTCGACTCGGATTCTGAATCGGATCGGTTTCAAAATTAGTGACTCGGTTTTCTAGCACTACCATTGAGGATGATGAGGCTCATTTTATTATTGAGACTAATGAGCAAGCTGGCTGGTGGCTGGTGATGGTTCAGTCGTCATTATAATAGTTATTGTGAAAGCTCCTTGTTGACTATAAGTTGGTAGCTAGAATGGATTTAAATGGATCAAGCCGGTCCACATCAACCTATATCCTATTGAAGGTTTAAAGTGATTTACGACCTACCACAATCATTTATAAGGAAAGGATCTCACATCCGAGGTTGGATTTCTAATTTCTTACATAAATCCAAATCCAAATCCAAATCCAAGGTTTTATTAAACTGTATATTTCAAATCTATGAGAAATGCTGAAATCCATGGATCTCAAATCCAAGGGGAGGAGGGTTTAACTTCAAGTGTGGATTTCGTATTCATTATGAAGATAAAAGGGATGGCCACTTGTTGGATCAGATCTCGAACCCTAAGTCAGGCCGATACTTGCCTCCCGAGACCGAGTTGTTGAACGCACACCAGAGCTTGCGGTTCGGCGTCAAACCGAGTCGAGTCGGACCGCCGCTCGTGGGATCATGTTGGGTTCATCGGCATCGCGGAGGCCACGAACCAAAAGTCAAAGTCTACGACCGTCAGACATTCTCTGCCTTTCCCTTCGAGCATCTCGAGAACGGTGCGGGAACAAACAATTTCATTTAAGAGGCCGACAATTTCGCTTAATGCCAATAAACGCGATTCTCCTTCACGAATTTATTAATACCTCGGATCGGTGCTTGCGACGCTATAGTTTCTATATAAAAAAAAATTGTTCACTTTAATCTTTTCAATTTGTTTTCATTAGGCCGTATCAGTTTGCTGTGCAACAAGGGGAGGGGGGGGGGGGGGTCGTTACTCTTATTCATATTTTTCTATGTTAAAGAAAATTTTAAAACAATATTTTAATAAGATTCTCATCAGCTTGTCTTATCTCAGGATAGGCCAATACATGCACATACGAATACGCGTTTACATTGGTAACTGTTCCAAAAATAAGTGGCTTCTATTAAGAAACCAAGATATTAGAGACCAATGACTAAACGAAGAACCATTGTTAGAAAACTTTCTTTGCAAAAATTTGAGGCTGCAAGAAAAGAGTTAACAAATGTGTGCTTTTTCGAAACCGTATAGAAAAAGCGGGCCCTCAAATGAGTTTTCCCTTAATGCGAAACGTCTCTCTCTCCGTCTGTGATGGCGAGATCAACGGCGGATGAGCCAGCGTGACAGCGATTGCTGCTTCTCCGTCCGTCCATCGCCTTCCCTTCCCTTCGCACCGGCCGTGTAAAGGGGGGGACGGATGTGGGTCCCACATAGTGCGGTGAACGTCCCGTGATTCTCTCCCACCCTTCACGCTAGAGCGAGAATGCGGCAAAGCGAAGAGAGAGAGAGAGGACGAGGGAGATATTTCTTGCGACTTTACTGGAAAACCGCAAACATTTCGCAATTTGCCGAAATCGTCGCTGTATTTTTTTCAAAATTTCTTTGTCAAATCTGAAACTTTATCCTAAAAAGGGTCGCGGTTGAATTTTACAACTCAACGCCCTATAAAGCGAACGCTTTATTTATCAGAATCTTGCATCACATCGGAGTTCGTCCTCACATGAATGGGAAACGGATCCAACATGGACCCGACAACCAGCCTTAACTAACTCTAAGGGCTGCCCTGACATTGATCTGGATTCCATAATCCAAATAAACCAGATCCGACTTTGTTCTTCGAGAAACAACATCCCTTTCCTACGCTAGTCCAGTATTATTGATTTTTTCTCCTTAGATAAGTTAGAAATATATATATAATAAAAAGTTCTTGTCTACAGTTCTTCAACCTTCAGGACTTGAAAGTGAAGGGGAAATACTCAAAATGAAAGTGAAGCCTCTCCCTATTTTACATATAATGTTTATAGTTTACCGGAATAATGAAACTGATGACGAGACTTTCACTAACTCATCGATTCGACCAACTATGCGATATCCTTGGAACTCTGACAAGAAGTTGAAGTACGACTATCGAAACAAAAAAGGATTAAAATTGGAGGAAATTGATACATATTTGAGATGTATATTGATTATGTTGTATTAACAGCATAGATCTGTGTTCCATTAGAAGTCCAAATGCTTTGACAATTCTCGCGCCCCTTCAATTCAGAGGTGGTTTTCTGAAAAGTGGCTTCAAAAAACGCATCGGCAATAAATAAGCATGGATTTGAAGGAGCTGAAGGAGAAAAAGGAAAAATATGTTTGACGCCTTCAAAAGGTGACGACGTTGCGCCGTTGTTGGCAATCACAATGATTGAGACGCTCCCAGAAAGGAAAATTTTGAAAAATAAATAAAAAATTAAAGAAAAAAAAAAAGGAAAAAGAGAGGTGTCGTTGTTGCTGATCCGCCGGATTCCAGCTGTCATTTTGAAATTATTGGGGTGGATTCGAACGTCTCCTACTATAATAATATTTTATTTTTATTATTAAGAAAAATGAAAAAAAAAATCCAACTTAAATCAAAATGATAAACTTTTTAATAAAACCCCATAACTTTGCCTTGACACTGGACACGCTTCTTCTAGAACTTCTTGAGATTTATATTTTACTAAAATTTGTAATTTCTTGTTTTGTTTTGTTTATGTTGCATTTCTGAGGGCACAAGAAAAATTCTGAGACACGCTGAAAGATTTTAAAAATTACAGAAAAATATGCCTCACCAGTGTAACTAAAAAATCGCCCCTGAAGTTTAAAATTCTTTACTTTAAATATTTTTTGTTTAATTTAAACTATAACAAGTTCATTTAATTTTTTTATTTATCATGAAAAATATTATAATTTTTATCTATAAGTGTGAGAACAACTTGTAAATATTAAAAGATAAGAAAAGGACGTCACCAGTTCGAATTCTGTTAACATATCTGTCATTGGTACGTTCGAACCATGTATTTCTTGCTTGGAAGGCAGGGAGCAAACCCTCGTTCCAAAGGGATTTCAATTATTTTTTTACGAAATATTGACCAAAAAAACACATGGTTGGCAATAGTGGAAGTTTTCTAAAAGGTAATGCATTGACCCTTTAGTTTTATACAGCTTCTTAACCAAATTTATGAAATGTAATATTAACTATTTAGTTTTATACAGCTTCTTAACCAAATTTATGAAATGTAATATTAACTATTATAAAGCATATGGATTTAAAACTGAAGGGCATGTTTGGTAAACGAAACAGCTAATAATTGTTCCATGAATCTGCCTCAAAATTTTAGACAGATTCATCAAACATTTTTTAGATGTTTCATGAATCCGTCTTACTTTTTGGATCAGATTCATGAAACAGTTACATACTATTTTGTTTGCCAAATTAAAAGTTTTTTAAATCTTTCCTTAAGTTGTTTCGTGCTGCTAAACACATCTTTGAACAAGAGCAAAAGATATATATATATATATATATATATATATATATATATATATATATATATATATATATATAGTATCATTTGCTTAAAAAATGTCTTTAAGTTGAAGAAGGTCAAGAGTTCGATCCTAAAACACATCAACTGCTCCAACTTACCTATCCAAAAACACATAACCAATCTGTCCTTTCTCTTTGGTCACTAGCTCTATTCGCCACCATTTTCGGTTGATTGCATAGACGAGATGAAGCCGAAATGGCTGGATCCAACGATTCCGCGACCATCATTGGTTTCTTCTGTGAGATTGATGTCTTAATTCCTTTTGCAGTTTAGAGGACACGCGTCACTGTCGCGGCCCCACGACTGGAGATGAATTGTGAAGAACACAATTGGAAGGGGTGGAGATGAATTGGGAGGCAATAGAAGGGGATGAATTTTAGAAAGAAGTGGACAAAAGTGTTTTGGTTTTGATGTTGCAAAGTATAATTCTATAAGAAAGCAGACCACCATAGTAAGAGATGGTTAGTTGCAACATTTAAGTGCATTTAAATGCAATTGTAGAAAAAGATTTGGCAAATAGTTTCAACCTACTATGAAGCTGATCAAGGCAAATAGGAATTGGATGGATCATGGGAGATGTCTTCCTCTTTTGAGCAGTTTCTTTAAATGAAGCCCTTGTGTCTGATTAGACCCAAAAGACCAAGGTAAAATTTTGATAGTTTGTTTCTCTTTTTTCTCCTAAACTTGCATGTTTACTCATTTAACTATATAAAACAACAGCCCCATAGGGGTCCAGCATAGTTGGTTGAATGACCGTAAGAGTAGTTATTTATTCAATTAATATGGGCGACTAATGGTGGAGCCAAGATTTTCATCAGTGGACACTTGTGTACGTGACACAACTTTGGTGTGAGCATTGCATATAAATTTAGAGTCATAACAACGTGAAATTAACACATTATAATGAAATTTTTGATGGGCTAGCATAGGCAGTAGCCTACCCTAGCCAACAAGTAGTTCCGCTACTGGCGTCGATCTCCTTCCTTACGATTGGGGTACAGATACTAGCCTCAGGGTTTTATGCGGCTTTTCATTCACGATCCATCCCTTGGTTTGCTCTTAAACTTGCATGTTTATTTGCTTAAATATATGAAAGAATAGTCCTAAGCGGTTAATCATAGCTGGTTGCTTGGGCCGCTAAGGTAAGACTAGTTATTTATTCAATTACTATGTGTGTCAACCTCATCCCTTACGATTGGGGGTACGGATACTAGTCTCAGGGTTTTATGCAGCTTTTTATTCACAATTCATCCCTTGGTTTGCTCTTAGACTGCTATGTTTACTTGTTTAAATATATAAAACAATAGTCTTAAGCGGTTTAGCATAGCTGGTTGCTTGGGCCGCCAACGTAAGACTAGTCATTTATTAAATTACTATGGCCATCAATCTCCTCTGTAAGCTAAGCTTAGGACTAGGGTTTTATGCGGCCAAGTGAGCAATTAAGTCTCTTGATCGGAGAAAGGAGTAAGGAGTAAGGATTTCTTCAAACCAAACCAGAAGAAAAAATGAAGAAAAATCGTATCATGACGAGATGAAAAGTTTAAAATGTAGAAAAATGCTCAAGAAACTTAGGTGAGTTTGATCCTTTTTTTTTATTATTCCTAAAAGGAAATTGTGGTCCTATTAAAGGTAGGTGAGGAGATATATTTAAAAAATAAGGATGATTAGTCGTATAAACATGGTTGGGATAAGGTGAAGCACTCAAATCTGAGATATGTAAATACAGTATACCTTATCCTGATTTTGGATTTTTTTTTCCCATATTCATCTTTGACTTGTAAGTGATTGATGCGTTTGTCTCTGTCTTACCGTGAGATCGACAAATCCACCTTGACATTTACACTTCGATGACGAATTCATTGACAAATCCATCCTTGACATCTGCACTTTGATTATGAATCCATCGAGATTTGTATTTCTGGAGATTAGAATATCTATTATATGTGGTTCAGATGTCTCTATCATGTAGGTCTAGTGTGCTTATTGCTGCAGCCTGACGTTCTTAAATTCTGGTTTTCCGCTAGCCTGGTTATGATCATCTCTCTATCTTCAAGAGGAAATTTGACCCCCAAAAAAAAAAAGAAAAAAGATTCATCCTCAGTTAAGACAATTGATANTATCAATTGTCTTAACTGAGGATGAATCTTTTTTCTTTTTTTTTTTGGGGGTCAAATTTCCTCTTGAAGATAGAGAGATGATCATAACCAGGCTAGCGGAAAACCAGAATTTAAGAACGTCAGGCTGCAGCAATAAGCACACTAGACCTACATGATAGAGACATCTGAACCACATATAATAGATATTCTAATCTCCAGATAAATAATATCCGAACATTTTATCCAGCTTATCTTACTTTTTCTACATTTGCCAAGAGTTCTGCACCAAATTCAAGCTCTAACAAACAGGGAAGTTGATTGAAGATACTTGAACTTTTCAGGTTTTACATTGATCTCCATGTTCCTTGAATTCACTTTACATTTTCTATCAAATATGAAATTGGGGAACCCTTGTTTTTTGTACTCACAAACTTCCTTCAAGTATATAATATTTTGTTGATGATAAGAAGTGAAACTCTTTCTGGTCGTTCCTAATGTGATATTTATGATATGTCTCTTTATGGATTTGGTTGTACCTTGCATAAGTGGGTTTCTTCCTTGGAAGTGACTCTTCACCAACACCTCCCTCTCAGCCATTCAATGAAGCAGACTTCTAACTTGTTTTACAAGAATTGGAAGTTTCCATATGATGCCTCTTTGTCCCAATTCTTCTTTCTTAAGAAACTATGCTAAACCGCTTCCTAGTGAGTGGTAGGAGTATTTCGTCCCACTGCCTGGAATGAGGTTCGATTCCGCACTCGCTTGAACTCTCTCTTAATTTTGTATTTACTCCCGAATACGGCCTTGGTTGAAACTTTTCCATTTGTGACTAGTTTTTTACATGTCACAGTCCAAAACAAAGTATAACCAACCTCTAGAAAAAAGTAATTAACTGAAACAATAAAGCACTTCCACCAAATTGCCTTATAAACTTCTCAACATGTGAGAATCAGGCTAAGTGAGAGCCTTTTCTTGATGTGAGCATCTAATATTTGAAAAATCTGAAACAAAGACTTCTTTTCACTATAATCAATTTGGTTTAAGGGGGCGGTTGCCCTCAATGCATCCACCCCCATTTAATCGCTAAGGATTGCAGATGAAGGTGTCATAAAGCATGCAATGAAATGCATAGATTTTTTTATAACTTGATAGGGACTCCATTTTGGTTCCTCTAGAGCCGCCAATATTCTATGGGACCTTTTATTTAATGTTGTTCAACGATGAGGCTGTATTAATAAATTTCATGGGAAACTTTGAGTTCTCGATTTATAGCAAATTTTCTTAGATATGGAAAGCTGGTTTATCTTCATATCACCAAAATGTCTTGGGGAGTAGTTTTTGTGAACACAAACTGAGATACAGACCTAAGGTTAAGTTTCGAGTTCATGATATAAACAAACTAGCTATGGATGGCTCATCTTGGATGATTCCATCAGTTCTATCTTGAAGCTGAACATGACTTAATATATAATGGATGAATTACAAAAGAATCATGTTGAAGAAAGTAATACTTTACACTATATATGCTTAGAAGTTTGGCGAACACAATACTTTTCAATGTTTTTCCCATGCTAGGCCAACTTGTTTGATAGCCGCACCATGGCTCATGTCCTAACCAGACCTTTTGGATGTTGGCTCAATGATCAATTCAAGCATCCCATATGACCAACTAGGGTTCATGACTTACTTCAGTTCAACGCTCAAGAAGAAAATGAACTAAAATATGAAATAGTAAGGCAACAAAATATGTGGATTTTTTTTTTCAAAGTCTTAGATATATGACTATTTTTATCAAGTCATTCTATTTTACAAAATTTATGATTTGACCTTTTTAAGAACTAGGTTCCCTCATGAATCAAAATTTAGTGCGGAGTGTTGGCAATGAGATGATACCAACCATATTGACTCGATTTAAATGTCTTGTTTAAAATTCTCTAGGCTAGAAGTTAATTTGCACTAAATTGTTTGATTTCTTAATCTAAAACTTTTAGTTTTAATCATCAAATATCGCATGGATGGAGGTTTAGAAGACCAGAGAAAGATCATTGTCCAACGCCAAGTTTTACTAAAGAGCATTCATCCAATTATATTTTTTATTGTTAATCTTTTAAGCATTTTAATTTAGGATCCCGGCAGAGTTTTTGGGACTCTTTTACAAATATCAAGATCTTTTCATTTGGCTAAAACGCATGCAACTTTCCTGCAAATATTGCACATATATATTGCATGTATAATCTGTATGCAAGATATAACTCAGCAATTATTGATTGGAATTCTTCTAGCACACTATGAGTATGAAATTCTTCTAATGATTATTTGCTTGATAATGCAGATGCAGCTTGACTTTATGAAAAGCTCAACCTTAACGGCCCATGACCAAATCATTATAAAGTTTCCTTTTTGTTTTTCTTAATTCAAGGATTTCGGAAATTAATGACATGGCTCACTTCTTTTCATAAGAGTGACATGTGAATGTGATTTCAAAACTAAGCTAAAATCAAAGGACATAATTAATTAAGTAATAATTTTATAACCATGTTTTCTTGTTGGAATTTTAGTACAACCAAGAGCATCTTATTGCAACCTAGCTGGACAGCCTCATGAACATGACCTGGAAGCAACTCAACTTGCTAGTTTTATAATTCCATTTGTACTCAAATGTTGGTTCTCAATCAATCACATATCTTGGCATCTCTATGAATCATTGATTTGAGAAAACAAATGTAGTAATCCAAATTTTGATCAGTACAACTGCGGGCCGAAACTCATATCAAGGAAAGGCCATCTTGATAAAATAAAGCCAATTGGATGGTCTTACATTTGATCTTGCTGTTTGGTAGGGTATCGTTTTCGAAACCCTAATGCAAAGGATGGTTTAAAATTCGATCTTATTCAAGAATGTATGCCTTGCACAATACTGAAACGTACAATAAGAGAATGGATGGAAAATATTCTGCAGTTGGCGTTACAAAGGCATATTTTTTCATGTCACGAGAAATCTCAAATTTCCAAGATTGTGACCTCTCATGATCAGAAATTGGAAATTCATGGTCTTCGTTTGCTACAAGCCAAGATATCATGATTGGGACCCCAATGATTCATTATTTGAGCAGAAAATCCTCCTCTTCACTAGACAAATATGTTTTGACCATGTAGTAGTTAGCTAGGCTGGCAAATGAATCAAACAAACTAGTGGAAGCGAGGTGTTCAACAAGATAAATAACATACGATATCATTATGGAGGAAAAACTTCCTAGAAGATGAAACCAAAAGACACATAATTAAGAAGGATTAGATTAATGAAGTTTTTAACATTGAAACTATTAGTTTCGGTAAGCGGGGAAAGCCACTGCCTGGTTGGATGCCTAAGCCCCAATCCAACCTCTTGTTTTCTTACGATACAAGGCTTGCTTTTGGTGCCTCGTAGTGCCGCTATCACCATGCTCCAACTTGGATGTTGACAACCTCCTTGTACAGCACATAAAGTTGACACCTTGACAGTCTCCACCCCATCCATTGCACCAACCCCTCAGGATTTGAGGGTCAATCCTGCAACCATTTGCTTGTTGGCCCTTGCTATATTATACAAAGCACTATTACGCCATATTTTATGTTCAACTTGTCTAACTTATTTGGCACAGAGGCAAAGACAAGCTCATTATATAAAGCATAACATAAGCCAAACAACTGGCAATTTTTTTTTTTTCCTTATTTGCGGCGCAAGTATAAGAAAGGACTTCACCAACCAGAATCTTGCCTTAAAAAATTGATGGATTTCAGATCGTCAGTGGGATCAACAAGAGTGGGAAATTCCAGATACATGTGATAACATGCTGAAAATGCTGGCGTTAAGTAAGCTTATAAACTGACATAAAAGATTTTGGGGTCCTTCTTCCCTTAAGACTTTGCTGACATAACATCTTGATTATACATGCTGTCTACAGAAATTTTCATTTTCAATCCTACATTACTCCATAATTATAAAAAAGGGCTGCTTTTTAAGTTTTTTCAGAAACAGCCACACGTTAATTTCATGAAGACCATCGAAGAAGAGCCTAAACTGAATTTGTTAACCTCAAAAACAGAAAGCATTAGCTGCAGCTTTCTTTTTTTTAAAAGGTAGGCCTGAAAACTAGAAACTTCCCAGTTTTTTATGCTTACTTTGTCCACTTGTGAACATGTAACTTGAAAGATTCTTTGGCAGCACCCTGATTTCTCTTTGATAGTTATTATTCCTTCCAACTTGATTATGGGAGAAAAAAAAATTAGGGCTAAGGATACACGTCCTGTCGTAACGGAATAAACAACTTAGTTTCAATCCAAATGAGGTTTCACTTAGATATTAGACCCAAAAAAATTTGTGGGGATCCGCTTAATTTAATGAAAATTTCCACCTAACTAGAGCCTAGCTATTCTGTATTGATCTTTTGATAATTAGAACAAGACAGAAACTTTTGAAACGAGAATGAATAAAAAAACAGGTAGCTACTTGCTTCCAATAATAAGATACATGGGATGCATGTTACCAGATTTTAGTGAATCAAAAATGTCATAGTTGGCAGATTTGTGAGCCATATTAGTAGCACATCAGAGCCTATCTCATGGTTTGGAATGAACCAGCTTACTTCATTTGTGAGTCGAGGAAACCGCACTCGGGTTGAGAGACTTTATCAGCCTTTACTCATTGAACCAGCAACAGAGCTCTTACCAGCCGCTCGCTGCTACACCAAACCCATTGGGGTGAATAGACCGGGTTTACTCAAAACCTGTCCAACACAAGCCCAACTTCATGCTCAAGTAATCCAAGTGTCTGCAAAAACTGTTCAAAGTTGGATTAAAATTGGTTCATGCCAAGGACCACTACCAAAAAAAAAAAAAAAACGGAGCATTTACTTGCCGATGGTTTACTGGGATAAACCTGTGTGATGGTGTGCCGAGTGCGTAGCACTTCTCGTCTAGTTCACAATCCTAGAAGATAGATGAATGCTTCCGCTACATTGAGAATGAGTTAGGCTGGCCAAAGGATTGGGGAAACATTCGGCGCCGCGCGGGCCAAATAGGCTTGAGAAAGTCCGCCCGTGACAATGCATGAAAAAAGTCAATTTTGGTCTACTAGGGTTGTGTGAAAATTTTGATGGGCAAGTGATTTTGGAGGAAAAAGAAAGTTTTTCGAAATTCATATGGTAATATTGTTGGAGGTATTTTTTGATATGTTAATGCATGTGAAAATACAACTAACTCACAGATTCATGAACCAAAGTCCAACCAAACTCATTGCTCTCTCTCTCTCTCTCTCATTAATTGAGGGCTAAATATGATTAAATATTCTTTCCTTTACAAACTTTAGCATTAGACTAGGCAGTGCTCATGCAAGGTTAGGAGCCCACTCTCTTGTCTATCTGTCGTATTCCTTGAGATGGCAATTTCATTTAGTATGGGAAAGAGCTATGGGTCTCACAAAGTGGGAATATGTCTCTCCACTGCCAAAGGAAAAAGAGGGATAAGTGTTGGGGGATAAGAAATCATGAGAAGAAAGATTAACGTCCAACATCACCAATAAAGCAAAGATTCCAGATTCTAATACAGCTGATGAAGACTTTAAAGATCAGAAATGACCTGTCAAAACTCACATGATTATAACCACACTTTTGAGACATTGGTAGGCTGGAAGAAGTATCCAAGTCTTATTATATTAGGTGGTGCTTAGTTTTCTAATCATTTCTTGTAAGACCTTGTGGGCGACATATATGATGATTTCTTGCGGAACAGAGTCCTTTATTATCGTTCTTAAAGTGATAAGAGATGCCATATGTATAATTAATCTCCAGATTAAACTAAGTATTAATTTGTACTAGGCTTATCCGAGCTAATGTTTCGGCATGGTGGGTGGGGCTTGGGCTGTCTCGTAAAGCAATTTGCTTAGTCATGAGAGCCAGTCTTTACTCAAGCTAAAAGCTAAATTAGACCTCAGGTAGACAGTACTAGCCTCGGATTTTATGCCACCATGAAGAAGTGTAACAGTTTAAGAGATCAATTGACATTCAACAGCTTTGAAGAAGAGAACGAGGTAACTGGTTCAATTACAACATGCATTTTGGGTATAGGAGGAATTATACTGCCCGAGGCCAAAGCCACCCTTCTGCCCACCCACCCCCCTTCAAATCCTTCCCGCTGCTCTCGGGGTTAAGAACTGCTTCGACATCTAGGTCGTTATACACTTCACTTAAGTTTCATGCATACCGCCATTTGCAATCTACAAAAGTAGTACCCATGGGAATCAAATTAAAGACATGTCATCAACATGCGACGCAGACCGATCGAGCCAATTACAACATGATTTTAGTCGATCTTTTAATTAGACCATTAAAAATAATCATAGATACCAAAGTTACCAGCTGAGTGGAGCCAGTTGACGGCTCAAATCCCAATCCAACCTCTCATCTCCTTTTGCTTTCAGAGCTTTAGGGTGTTGTCCCTATTATGCATCAACTTGCGCATCAATGACCTTGTTTATGCAATACAAAGAGCTGATGGCCCAGGGGTTTGACCTATCAACCCATCAGCTGCGCTTGCACCGGCCCCTCAAGAAGATACCTCTACTCCTAATAGACAATTTTAAAGTTATTGTGATTGGAAAGAGACATGGGCAAGTGGGCAAATTATGACCATTAAATTCTCATTTTTGCCCGTTAAAATGAATTTACCGTTGCTCCTACACAATTGTGTTTTATGTGCACGCGCACAAGCACACACTTTAAATGCATAGCATGTTGCATCGTTTCCATTTATAAGATGATATACAAACTTGAGTCAATGATGCAGAGGAGACACATTGTGCTCACCAAACCCGATATGACACATCAAACGGCCTCTTTCTTAAAATTAGAATGCCACTTGTTGCGTTGATTCAGGGTTGCAGAGTGAAAGGTCTTTTCTATTTAGACTCATATGCTTGATATACATAGGCCCGCATTCATGGCTCCCCATGATTCACCCCGCTGATTGAGCAAACTCAATTATACGCATGTTTTTTTAAGTCTAACAAAGCACACATATATATATATATATTATATATATATATATATATATATATATAATATATATATATATCAAGAGGGAGAGAGAGAGAGAGAAAGGGAGGGTCAATAACTGGTCCACTTAACCCCCATAATGACAACATGAATGTCAAGTCAAACATTCATCAATACCATGAAGATAGCACCCTTTAAGTTTTGAACTAAAGGCGTGACTATAACACATCATCTAACCCAACCCAACCCAACCGGTTGCACTGCCCATCACTTGGTAGAGAGAGACTTTACCAAGAGAGAGAGCCCTGCCGGTTTCATAAATTTGATATTGATTTTTTGAGAGCCTCATCTTTCTCTTACTCTTGTAAGGAGGCTGCAGTTCCAAAATAAACTAATTTAATTCAATTATATATATATATCAAGAGAGAGAGAGAGAGAGAGAGAGAGAGAGAGAGAGAGAGAGAGAGAGAGAGAGAGAGAGGAAGGGACAATAACCGGTCCACTTAACCTCCATAATGACAACATGAATCCCAAGTTAAACATTCCTCAATACCATTAAGATAGAACCATTTAAGATTTGAACTGAAGACGTGACTATAACACATCATCTAACCCAACCCAACCCAACCGGTTGCGCTGCCCATCACTTGGTAGAGACCGAGAGACTTTACCAAGAGAGAGAGAGCCTTTGCCGGTTTCATAAATTTGATATTGATTTTTTCAGAGCCTCATCTTTCTCTTACTCTTGTAAGGAGGCTGAGACTTCAAAATCAGTTCCAAAATAAACTAATTTAATTCACTTATATATATATATCAAGAGAGAGAGAGAGAGGAATGGACAATAACCGGTCCACTTAACCTCCATAATGACAACTTGAATCCCAAGTTAAACATTCTTCAATACCATCAAGATAGCACCCTTTAAGTTTTGAACTAAAGAGGTGACTATAACACATCATCTAACCCAACCCAACCGGTTGTTCTACCCATCACTTGGTAGAGACCAAGAGACTTTACTAAGAGAGAGAGAGCCTTTGCCGGTTTCATAAATTTGATATTGATTTTTTTCAGAGCCTCATATTTCTCTTACTCTTATAATGAGGCTGAGATTTCAAAATCAGTTCCAAAATAAACTAATTTAATTCACTTATATATATATATATATATATATATAAACCATTCCGGTTGAGATGGCAGTGTTGACCCCAACTATTCAACCACTTTACCAAGAGGTAGGAAAAATGGTGCCAAGATCCAATAAATCTTCCATGTTATGATATTAAAGTTTTCAACAATTAATTCAAGGTTCCTGTTTTGTACTTTTTGACTAAACATTTTTTTTCTAAAGGCGAAATTATAAACTTGGCTGACCATTTGACAATCTGTACATAGGGATGAGCTCCCACATATAATCAAACATAAATAAAAGTTGGAATAAATGAATATGATGGGTGGGTGTGTGCCCGTAAGAAATAATGCAGCAGTTGTCAATGATTTTGCAAGTGGGATGAGGTGTGCATATGACTTTTGCCGTTGTGGGTGCCTTGATTGGTGCAGGAGGTACCGTTGTGTTCCCTATAATGATGGCTCCACAGCCAAGTCATAAGGATATTGCTATTGACACAGTAATTTTAAAAATGGTGGGCTATTATATATATATATATATATATATATATATATATATATATATAAAATTAACAGTAAACACAAGAAAAAAAAAACAATGAAGAAAAAGTGATGTGTATTTTGGTTATCTAATATTAGCACACATCATTTTCTCATTTTTTTTCTAAACCATTCATCTCCTTTAGATGGAGGTGTGGATCAGATGGCTGACTGACTATGAATAGCCAGAGTGTCATTCATTCACTATATATATATATATATATATATATATATATATGTGTGTGTGTGTGTGTGTGTGTGTGTGTGTGTTTTGTACAAAATTCTACAAAAAATATGTAAAATTCTCAAAAAATGTGCAAAATTCCATGAAAAACTTGAAAATTTTATTATCGTGTCCAAGTATGTCGCTGTACCCGTGTCGGCCTCTTGGCATGTCAACATGGGTCTGGCAGCCACCCAACGATATCTATGTTACTTAACTTTATAGCATTTTGTCCATATATTTATGTCTGAGGATACTAAAATAAGAAATCTAACATTTGAAGAACACCAATATATAGTAAACTAAATTATGTAGAGCAACTAATGTATAAATAAAATAGATTATGTGGGTCTGTGTGGGCAAGCACGGACTTAGCTCTGCGAGACCCAGATCAATCATGCACCTTCTTCCTAATGTCAATTTCACACAGAATATGGCTGAGGTGATTTGTTGTAGTAATAAGCTTTCTAACAATGATAGATAGTAATAAGCTTTCTAACAATGATAGATGGGGCCATGGATACCTATAATTTTGTTGGTTGTTAATTTTTGTAAAAGGAAGGATGCTAAGATGTGGTCTGAGATAAAAGTCATAAGGATAAGGATAACTATTACTGCTTCACAATTCCACCCTAAATAAATCTATTGAATATTATTACAATCAACCCCAATCTTTGAGGCATATTCATTAAACAATACTAACAGTCTGTTTCCATTGTTAAATAAGCCCCAACTCCTAAGAGGTTCCACACAACTAATTGTAACGATGGCTGGCTTGGGGCCCCTTGTTAGTTTAGTTCTTGTTGGCATCAACTTCTTGGACATGCCGAAACAGCTATGAAGCTGAGGTCCTTCTTTAATTAAGGGTGTGGTTCATTCCACCCCTCCTAAGAGCGGCCACGTTTTCCGCTATGCCCATCACCCCGAGGGTCCATAGAACATGCTCTGGGACCCATTACAGTCATGAGGAGGGGTCGCTCCTGTGCCCATGACTCATAGGGTTCACAAAGCTTGCTTCGAGACTCGTTACAGTTCAAAAGAAAAATGCACTAGGACGTGAGAGCGACCACTGCATTGTTTAAACACAAGGGTCCCTTAATGAAGTGAACTGCCATGCTGTCTGGTGCACTATATCCACTTGGGGTCAAGGGATACTAGCCTCAAAGTTTTGTGATGCTAGGCAAATGACAAAGCCTTTAACCCCGGGTACAACTTCCCAAGTTAAAAACTAAAAAGACCCTTGCCAAGTTAAATTAACAAGTGATATGTATAACTTTGACTAATAAGCATTAGTAGAGCCATATGTATAAGCATTAGTATAATTGTGGGTTAACTTTGACTAATAAGCATTAGTAGAGCTATAATGTTGTCGAGTTCACATACCAAATGACATGCATTGTTGTTTCCTTAAAACTTGTATCTAAAAATTTGCAGACGCCATTTCAATAAAATGTTTGAAAAGTTCAGATTTTTGGTTTCGAGGTTTCATGCCTTGTGTAGAAACTATGGTCAATTCTCTCTGTGGTTTTTTTTGTTTTGTTTTGTTGGGTACAAAAAATGCACTTGAGTTGAAAGATTTTTGTAGCTCAGTTCACTACTCTGAGGCTAATAACCTTCTCATTTTTCTCAGTGCAGACTTGTAAAATGTTTCTCATGCTTTTACTATGAGGGCGCTTTCCATGTTATATAGGTAACATGGTATGGTTGTTTTTCCATTTTTTTTAAATATAAAGGCATTTTGGTAATTTTGTAGATATTTTTTTATATATAAAATTTACTTTTGCACTTATAGGGAGATGGTCTTCTATTTAACCAATGGAGGCATTTGGCTATTTGTAGGCTAAAATATATGACCCATTGTTAGGGGCCATAACATGTAACCTGCTCGGCTTTTGGTACCAGTATAAAAATCTGTGTTTAGTATTACAAATTAATATTTAATTTACAGAATTTTTTTATTGCTGATTTTCATGTTTGCTCCATCCATTTATGCTTTATAGTTTTTCTCGGCAACATCTTAGTTTTTTCAACTTTCATTTTTGGTGTCATTTCTCACGCCAATTTATGCAACCTCACTTGAACTCCGCGATCACAACATAGTCACATGATTTTTGAAGCATCAGCCTAAATCAATCATTTAAATTCAAATTTAAGAGGTCATTCAATTAATTCCCACAATATTTATTTATTTTTTTTTAAAGAGCACCTCTAGGCTTCAGGCGTCTTATAAAGAATTACGATAACTACAGCAAGTCAGATAATTTGGAGACAGCGACATGAAAAGCAACATTTTTAAGAAAGCGAATGAAATTATGTACGTGGCAGCCATCATCTAGTGTAATTTAGAACAAAATAAAATTGGTGGTAACTATTTGAATTTAAAAGATTAATGTTGGATTGGATTGGTCATAAGACTCATAATTAATATTCATAATTATCGCTAATGACAGAGCTACTTGTTGGCAGCTTATCAAAAATTTTGTTACATTGTCCCAACATCACATTGCCATGATTCAAAAGCCAACACCAAACTTATGCTGCCAACTCGAAAATATTGTCATGTTTGTTTGTGCACGTATTTAAGAGATGCGAGACAGACGAGATCGAAATTTGGAAGAGCAATGAATCTTCTCTAGGGATGAACAATGAGTCGAGCTATTGACTCGTTAAAGCTCGGCTTGTGAACAAGTTCAAGCCAAGTCATTTGCTTAACGATTCGAGTTTTAGTTCATGGGTTGACTCGTTCAAATAATCGAGTTGAGTTCAAGCTCAATACGTAACTGCCGAGTCGAGCTCGAGCTTTAATAGAGTTTATCGAGCCTTAATCAAGTCAATATATTCAAACACGTTTATGAGTATATCAAACCTTAATTAATTCGAGCTCAAACTCAATATGTAACGATGAATATCAATAATATTCAAACGAGTTTGCCGTACCTTAATCAAGTCGAGTTTGAACTCAACAAGTACAATGAATATCAATTTTATTCAAACAAGTTTGTCGAGCTCTGCCGAGTTGAGCTCGAGTTGCTTCCATGGTCTCGAGCTTGAGCCCAGTCAAGCTCAAGGTCTGATTGAAATCGGCCTCAACTCTGCTGGTGTTCACCCCTAATCTTCTCTTTTAAATCCAAATCCACGTCCAAGCACTCAATTAAAATGGATTCGGTAATAATGACCACGTCCGACTTGATTCTGCAACTCTACGGACAGATCGGGATCGGGATCGGGATCGGGATGCAACTAAATCAGATATGTTACAGATCGGATTCTAAACTTGTTTAGTTCGATCTCGTAGAATCAATTACTAATAAGATTCAGATGTCGATAATATAATAATTTCGTAATTCAATTTTAATTTGAGTTTGATACCTGACTCACATTGGACAAAGATCTGAGTTGGTTACACGCAAATTCTTATGATAGTTAGATCTCAATTCAGTTTTACGTATGAAATCCAAATTCGAGTGCTAATTCAAATCCATATAGTTCTATGAACCAATTTGAATGAGACTGGACACGTGGTGAGACTACGTACAAAGCTTCGGGGACACGCGCTCTCCGCTACAACAGCCCCGACCTGCCGGCGCCGCCTCCCGGGAGGCTGACGTTATGCCTCGTCCACCGTCTAACAGGGAGACCCAGAAGTGAGAGAGAGAGAGAGAGAGATGACGGTGAGGATGATGAATGTGGTGATGCTGGTTTGGTGCCTAGCTGCAGCAGCCGCAGCAGAGGGGGAGACGGCAGCCGTCGTCACAGATGGTGAGCGGGCCGTCGTTGCCGAGTGCCAGAGGGAAGATGTCCGCCCCACACAACGACAACAGCCTTCCAATGGGGTTTCCCGGGGTACCATCTCACTCTTCTTCTTTCCATGTCTTTACCATTTGCTTCTTATATGTTAATTTTGGTAAAGTGGTGTTACTCTGTTAGCCTTTCCTTCGCCTCTATTGCACGTTGAGGACGAAACTACTTTGTTTCTCTTCCGATATGGTCGGTTGTAGCTTGATATTGATTTACGGTGGTGAATTCTAAAACAGAACAAAAACTTGGTGGGCTTGTTACAGAAAGCCTCAAATGCTGCTTATTCAATCACCTTATGCTGCAAAACAATCTATGTGATAACGTATAAACATAGACAACACAAAGTGGATGGCCTCGATTCTCTAGCCTTGAAACTTTGTGCTACCTGGCGGTAAAGCAGTGGCCACTTGCTTCTCTTTCGCCATCATAGACCCCACGATTTTTTAGATGAACCAGTCTTGCATCTCTCTTGCATTCAGCTAGCACAGAAAGACCATTCTCTTTCCAGTAAACTAGTTTAATTGTTGAAAATCAGTAACAGGATAATTTACTTTAATAGGTTAAACCTCATGGTTGACTCTTTCACATGCAGAAGAAGCGCCAAGCTCGAATTCAATTGTCCGTGGTATTTTTCATTCTTTTATTATTTCTTCCCACGTGGAGGACCAACGTCATCCAGTGCGTGATATTTTCCTCTGAATGATAGAGGATTTGATCATTTTGTAAGTTTGATAATTTGCATTGAGAAATTGATTCCTGCATTGCTAGCCGAGAAAAACACAAACAGTAGCAGCGAGCCAACTCTGCAACCAAAGCTCTAAATATTTATAACCTAAACATCTTATTTCAAAGCTGCAAGTTATGCCTTTTGGACTTCAAATTTATTACAAGATTGCATGCAATGCAAGTCAAACACCTCAAAATCTTCAACCATGATGTAAATCATGTGCGTCCTACAAGTTGTACCACTCAGCAGCTTTCATTCATGTCCAGCTTGTTTTGCCTACTATACGAGTTTGAGCGAGCTCATTACAACCTAAAGTGTGTGCAACATATCCCATTTCCTACCACTTGTGTAGTCCACATATTACCCTAGCAGCAGTAATCTGCGGTACTGCAGATGTTGTGGTGACTTGAAAGAGAAAGGAGCAGTGGTCGCAGTAATTAGTGTTAGGCTTATTCGGTCTGCCTTAAGGTGAAGAAAATGCTGGAAGGACAAGGACATGAACATTTAAAGTATGTACTTGCACAGAGAAAAAGCAAATGAACATGGAAGTATTATTTTCTTTCCAATTTCTCTTTCTAACATGTTGCATGTGTATTCCAGAAATAACTGGCTTGGTTCAACAAGACATTGTTGACACCATAAGTGCAGAAAGAAAAACTGCTGAATGCTTCAAGGGAAAAGTGAAAAAGAAGTTCAAAGAGCCTACAGTAGACACAAAAACATCTGATGCTTATGGTGCTTGGAAAGAGAAGTCCTTGGGTATGCTTGCGTCTGCAAAAACGGTGGTCAAAGATGTCCATTATAAGCTTTCTTGCAGGACAGTAGATGCAGAACTGTTGATAAAGATGGCTGCAGGACAGGTGGTGCAAGAAAGTGAAAACCTTGCTGAGAGAGCCAAAGTTGTTGGCAAGAAGGTAGTTGATAATACAAAGACAATTGGGGAAATGGTGATGGAAAATACATTGACCAAAGCCAAGAAGTTAAAGGGTAGCACAGGGGATGCTATCACCTACATAATGGAAAGAACAGGCCCTAGTTTATCAGAAATAACACAGGAGATGGCTCATGATCTAAAAGAGAAGGCTATGAATGCTTACAGCCATGTAGAGAGGAAGCTTCATCAGACAAAGGAGAAGGATTGGAATGCCATCACAAAGATTGTGGAAAAAATGGACCCTAATGTACTGGGAATAGCACAGGGGATGGCTCATGATGTAAAAGAGAAGGCTATGAATGCTTACAGCTATGTAGAGAGCAAGGTTCATCAGGCAAAGGAGAAGGATTGGTACGCTGAGAGAGCCAAAGTTGTTGGCAAGAAGGTGGTTGATAATACAAAGACAATTGGGGAAATGGTGATGGAAAATACATTGACCAAAGCCAAGAAGTTGAAGGGTAGCACACTGGATGCTATCACCAACATAGTGGAAAGAACAGGCCCTAGTTTATCAGAAATAACACAGGAGATGGCTCTTGATCTAAAAGAGAAGGCTATGAATGCTTACGGCCATGTAGAGAGGAAGCTTCATCAGACGAAGGAGAAGGATTGGAATGCCATCACAAAGATTGTGGAAAAAATGGACCCTAGTATATTGGGAATAGCACAGGGGATGCCCCATGATGTAAAAGAGAAGGCTATGAATGCTTACAGCTATGTAGAGAGCAAGGTTCATCAGGCAAAGGAGAAGGATTGGTATGCTCGCTCCCTGGCTGCTAGCAGGAGAATAATTGATGATACAAACATGATTGGAAGAGAAGTGATAGGGAGTGCCTTGGACAAAGCAAAGCAGGTGAAAGCTAGTGCTTTCAATGACGTTGCATACTGGACAAAAATTATTGGATCCAGTGTATCAAAGACAGCACAAGGGATGGCCCATGATGTGCAGGTGAAGACCAGGGATGCTTACAGTCATGTCAAGGAAAAGGTAAAGGAGGAACCTCAACAGATGAAGGAGCTCACAGGGGCCAGTGACAACCTTGCAGGGCAAATGGTTCATGAGAAGAAGGTTCATGAGGCCACACGCCATGGAAAGGATGCAGCAGATGATGACGGAAGGGGAGACCTTTCCAAGGAGATCACAGGGACCAGTGACAACCTTGCAGCGCCTATGGTTCATGAGAACAAGGTTCATGAGGCCACATGCCATGGAAAGCATGCAGTGGATGATAACGAAAAGGGAGACCTTTCCCAGATAATTCGGAAAGGTGTGGGCGTTATGTATGATGCTTTGGCACATGCTGTTACTTTAGAGATGTTGAGCTTCTTGATGAATGTATTACATTCATTCGCGTTCTCAGTGGTCTCAGGAACATGCTTCTGGGTTACGTTCATATCTAGCCAAGTCCTGTCAAGCACTTTGTCTAGGCAACAGTTTGAGTTGGTGCAAAGCAAGATTTACCCAGTGTACTTACGAACCATGGCTTGTGGTCTGGCTATCTGTTTGGCCACTCATCTAGCTATCTGTAGATGGGTATCTGCAAGCCAAGCTCATAAGCTAGGAGCATACAACTTGCTGGCTTCACTTGTTTTTGTGCTTACAAATGTTTGCTTGGGACCACAAACTGTCAAGGTAAGCTCTATTGGTGTTCATCTGTGCAGAGTATTCCTGTCCTGAGAGTCTAAAGACTTAAGATTATTTGTAAAATGCCTGTTTCATCTAAAATTGTCACTTCTTTTAAGTTCTTCTGAAACTTTATGAGGTATTAGTTCCTGTTTGAAATGATACTGCCATTTACGTTGAACATGCACCCATGAACGGAGCTGTTCTTCCTTTTCACAAAAGAAATTGTTTATTTGGTTACCCAACGTGTACTTCTTTAAATGGCATAAAATTAAGCTTGAGAGATCTTTTTATTTCTATTATTCCTTCTTTTTATTCTTTCGGCTTCCTTCTACATTTTCTAAATGCTTCAGCTTCATGCACGAGCATTCTGTACCTTTTTCTTGCTTCACCCTTGTATCCTTTTCTTGCCTTACCTTCATGCATTACATTTTTGTATCTGATTCTGGTAACTCCAGAATGCAAGATGTCGTGTCAAAATCCTCAATATGATGTTAATAACCCATTTTAAGTGAAAATTCAAATACTGTTGTCCTGGTACTGAAGTTAATTTGGCTGAGAATTAGTGTTGTATTGTTCTCTACAGGTGATGCATAATAGACTGAAGTTGGAAAAGGAAGAAGGAAGGTGCCATAAGCCCAACGTAGATCAGGGTGAGCCTACTCTTTCCGCTGGTGCCACCAATGTCACTGACGCTGCTGCCCATAACACATCAGCTACCAAAACAGCCGGCAATATCCCCACCACCACTACATCAGTACATACGGAGCAGGAGGTTGCAAAAGTGCGGTTAGTACAGATGAACAGGCTGCTGAAGAATCTGAACAGCTGTTCATCAGCTCTAAACGTGATGTCTTTGATAGGGCTCATCTGGCATCAAGTTCATCTCTCCAAGCAAGTCAGCTGCTAGCACTTGGCATGGAGTTGGAGGAAGAAGTGGTAAAGGATAACAGAAACTATAGCAGTTTGTAACAGCTATCCTTCCTTCTTGATGTCTCCCATGGGGTTCGAGATCACCTTGTAGCCCTGTCCCAATCTGACGGGCATCGCTCACCTTGGGGGCGCATGGGAGCGAGTATGTATATGGGACTCGAACAGAGAACCTGCTGCCTCGGTGGGGTTCAGCTTGCATCTCCCATGAGCGACCCTTTTAACCTTTCATATCACCTGTCTTGACGAAAAGAACTTAACTAATAACAGTATATCAGATTAGCATTTAGATCAGAATGTGGGATGCTCTATACTATTTCAAACTGATTTTTGTCATTTTCTGCTGTATTCACAAAGTTTCTGTATTTCCCGTACGATGCATGTCTAGAGGACACTACGGCCACAGTTTCTAAGTTCACCAGGACTAAAGAGAAAAGGAGAGATACTCTCTTCTTGTTGCTTGTAAAAATCTAATTGTAGACATGCCGGGAGAAAATGGTCGCTTTCACGCTTTCCATGCGGTGTGCCGAACCAATTTATTTTCAGGATGCTCACGTTATGGCAATTTAGATCAGCTCTTTTTTGTCGAAGAGTTTGAAGGAAACTACCCTACAGGTCTGTATAATATATGATACAGAAAGGCAATCTCAATTTGAGAAATCAATTGTTCTTCCTCAACAACTCATCATGCAGCCAATTTCTCATCAGAATGAAGGCCTTTTCTGCATCTTCATCTTCCTCTGGAGATTCGGGCCGATGAGCGAATCCATGACCTCGCCCTGGGTATATGACTGTTCGGGATCCAGGAAGGCTTCTCCTTATATCCATCAGTGCAGACGTAGGGCACAATGGATCCTTGTCACCTGCAATGAAGAGCACAGGAACCGTCACATCAGCAGCCAGAGTTGAATTCAGTCTAGTTCCATAGAAGCAGACACCAGCGGCGAAGTTCCCTTGTCTGTCATTGGCCAAAGTCTTCAACAACCATCCACCACCAAAGCAGAAGCCAACAATGCCAAGCTTCTCAGATGGCTGCCCAGCGGCTGTAAACTCGTCAATCATCCATTTTATGCAAGTGTTCACATCTTTTGCAAGCCTGTCTGTTGATTGCTTGTGAATCCATTCTTCTAATGCTGCTTCGGGTCTTCCTTTGTCCCAGGGGTCACCACGAAACAGGTCTGGCACCAGGACACTGCAACAATTAATACAGCAAAATGCAGAACCTGAGGAACTTTAAATGAATTGGGTAGCCAATTGCTCTTTCTTGCAATAGGAAGTTAGATGCATAGAGTGCAGTACAGGAGAAACCAAAAAAAGGGACTTGTATAAGGTCAAGGTGCAAGCGTTCTATACGAAAGAACATGCTGCTATAAGTGCAACCATTGACAGCCTGCAAGTAAGAAAACAACAAATGGACAAACTACAAAAGTGTATCTCGTTCACTAAAACTGAAGCTAACCCAGATAGGGTAAGAAAAAGATATTGTTCCAATGATCAGGGGCATAGCTGCTCTATGAAAGAATGTTCCTCTTTGCAGGATCCGACCTTGTTGTTATCCTTTTGCGCCCATCCATTGGGAGTTTTACCTCTTCCGAAGAAACATTGAGTTTCTTTGCACTTTGACAACCTATTGTTAAAGTCGATTCAAGTGTTTTCACAGTATACATTTCTCATCTATACGTTTCCGTTTGAGTGACACAGTCCTCAATGTATTTTTCTGTTTGTAGTTACATCAATTTGCAGCAAGTTTGTCCTGTGTCCAAAACCGGCTGAACTTATACAGTGGTTACCTCTTATGCATGGAAGTGCTATCAAATATCATAACTTATGTATTTGGGAGGACGACCAAGCCAGGAGAGTGGAAGGTTGCCCAAGCCCAAGTGGCAATACTTGGTTAATTGTAACCCTAGAGAATCAGAACACCTTGCACAATATATTAAACATTCACCAAAGGCATGGCATTGAAATATTCAAGCCACGGGCAAATTTTAGCATGTTTGGTGCCCTTATCTCATCAATACTTTTACAACATTATGTCAAAAGTTTGTCAGGGCTAAATTCCTCGCTAACATGGTTGTTCAGGAATAACCAACTTTGAGAGTGCAGTATATCTGGAAATATAATACTACTAGAAGCGATGCTAGCAACTATTTATACAAAATTGCATAATGCAGATGGTAACCGTATTTTCTTTCATATCGATGGCATACTGGTATTTGGTTGTATCTCAAGCCATTTAAAATGGCAATAAATAGGTGCAAGGTAGATACTTATGTGGGAGAATATAGACTCTGGAATTTTGTATTTTAGTCTTTCAGTAGACTGGGTAGCGCTTCATCTATTGTTTTCAGGAATTTTATCTAGAATTTTCAGCCATAAACAGATACATCTACTATGAAATGGTCTAGAATCTCCATTAAAACTTTTTGGCTCCAGTCCTATCTTTGCATCAATAACTTTTCATTCTTATGTCCTAATTTTGAACTTCTCTGACCACGCTACTTGTTCCTCTCTCTTGATTTCTAAGACATAAAAAAGAAAGATTTTCTACCAGTTCATTTTATCATATTTGAGGATGGTATTGGCATAAATTGAAAATCATAAGCTTTGCAAACTCCAAATACTAAGAACATGATATGCTTGAACACAAGTTTGCTTGTAATTCAGGATTTCCCTTGATGCTTTCCTAGACTTCCTGCATCTTTGGTATCAATACCATGTCTGCATTGAATACCACAGTGCAGCTCATTGTCCATATATTGTATAGTTGAGGCCTAAACCAACTTTATGAAATGTAAATCCAAGGACTTCACTCTAAAGTGAGCAGATATCATGCTGTAATGCTTTATTACTTTTGGAAATCTCAGCCTATCTGTAATTGTTCAATCATGCCATTAGCCACTCAAAGGAAACCGTTTGTAGTCTTTCAATTCTAAAAGGTTTGCCAAATGCTATGCATATGATGGATACTTTCTTAGTCACAAGAAAAGGAACTCCTTTGGGACGAACTGCCTTATCTATTTCCATAGTATGCAGTTGTTCATACAAATGTTTGACACTGATGTAATAACAACAACAAGGATTTTACCTGTTGACCTTTTCTTTGGTGATATGTTTTATACCTAACAGAACGTGCAAGGGCATAAATTGTTAAAGGAACAACTTTAAACTGCTACTTTGTTTGGAAAAGATAAGAACAGAACCATATTGTTAAAACACTAATTACATTATTGATATGTGTAGTATCAGACATGCCTAATGTAGCAAACCATTCAGATGCTAGTTTTATTCTTTGATAGTTACACACTAAACTGAGTTCTTTTTCCTCTGTTAAAGATGCATGCTGCTACTCCCATCTGTTGTGAATTACTTAGTTTAGTAAAACCAGGTCCCTCCAAGGAAAAACTGAATCATAAACGGACAAAATTGAATCATAGTGACTACAAGAGTAGCCTCGGTCTAAGGAGGTGCTCTAACTGGTTCAATATCCAAGTGAAAGGAACCTTTTGGATTTAAATCAGAAGTAAACAGAAAAAAGTTTGATTAGGGACAACAATAAAGAAGCTGCCATATATGATGAATTGATGATAGAATGTGCTGCACATAAGCATAACAAACTTGAGATAACCACTAATACACAGAGTTATATGAACTTGCAAGAGCAAGAGATATACTTGTATCCGCTGCAGGCAACACGATATGCGAAGTCTCTTGTCGATGAATCTTGAAAACCGAATATATCACTAAGAAGTAGGATACCTCTCCCTTTATTGTTTTTAACTGCCTCCAACAAATAAGCATGAAATACGTCATCATTTTCTCCTAAACAAAGCTCAACGCCTTTTACTAGTTCACAAGCTTCATCTACATCATCTTTGAGTTCTTTCTGACTATCTGACAAGTTACTAGTTGCATTTATTCTGAATGACAAGCATGCATGTTGATGCTGCGCATATTTCCTCTGCATAAATATGAAGTTATGGTCTAGAGCAGAATAGGCTGGCACAGGAAGAAATAAGGATGTACAGCATAACCACCAGCAAAAATGTGAAGGCAACCGTCAAAATTCATGCACTGGAGAAAAATATGAAGAATTGATTTCTTAACTGGATCAACAAATAAAAGAAAAATCTATCAAATCTTAGAGCTACACTCTATCAAGCAACAAATTCAAAATCTGCAATGCTGGGATTGGAAGATGGTAGGTGGAATTCTTAAAGTTATTAGAAGATAGATATAGATCAGCACATAGGAGTGAAGGATTTGTAACTTGGTGGCACGATATAATCCGAGGGGAATTTTGAAGAGAAAAAATTTGTTAGCGTATGGGGATCGGGTCCATTCAGACCCGATCCATTCCCCTTAGATCCACACGCCTAAAGTCACTTAAGCGGTGGCATCTTGTAATTTTTTATTCTATGATGTACTATTCTGTTGTACCCTAATTAGGGTCAGATTATTAATGAAAGCTCTGAACACAGTGGCGGTGCTTTTGGCCGACTTTCCTCACCTTCTTCATCGTCTTCTCTTTGCTTTTCTTTCTCTATCTCCAATATATCAGAATTGTGGACGGAGAGACGTGTTCGTATCAAGATTCTTACATGGTATCAGAGCCAGGTTCCATCGTCCTCCGGTGAGTGATTTCAAGTTTGACGTGATTTCAGTTTGACGCCCTAAATACTCTTTCT
>JAANDH010001209.1:0-73961 GCA_011799765.1 Nymphaea thermarum
AGTCGGTGGATGAAGCTTCCACCGACCTCTACCTTTTTCTTTTTTAATTATTTTATTTTCTTTGTAATCATTACAGCCACACCGTCTTACTCCACCGCCTTAATCCACCGACCTTGCAAATGGAGACTCAAACCGACTTAAGAAGGAAGAGGCTATGAGCCTCTTGATTCTTCAAGAGAGTCGGTGATGACTCTCTTCAGAGTTTGTTCCTAAGGTCACATGTGATTGACCTCAAATCCATATTGGTTCCAATATCGAATCGCAAATTCTAGATTCACTCATTTAATATCTCTTTTCTCCATCAAGTTCGAAAATCTTCGAAGTTGTTGACTAGATTTGCATGCTTGCATATCCTTGCTGTAGTCAATGCATCCAAACAGGAAAACTAAGCATTTGAATGTAATCCATGATTCTGAGATCGTGAAATTTATACTATTGGATTTTCAAGTTGCCTCACTTCAGAGGGAAACATCACGAGAAGAAGGGCAAGGGTTTGCAGAGGTCGCTTTCACGATGGGCTTGATGATGGAGCTGTAGTTCTTCTTCACGTCCCAGTTCCTGTCCCACAGCATGACGCCGGCGTAGTGGCACGATTGCTGCGGGGTTTGGAGCGCATCCTGCAGCTTCTCCGGCTCGATGTAGCCCGCTGCGCCCCGGGTAGTCCGGCCGGGTGGGCAGCCCCACGTAGAATTCCGCATCCAACGCTGAGGTGCAGACCCTCACCGCCAGCTCGAACGGCTCCGGGTTGCTGGCGTTGAACAAACAAGCGTGGTCGTAGAATCGTGGCCACACTCTGTCGTACAGACCCATCTGCATGGCCCGGTTGGGCAGGTAGTCGCACTGCAGGGAGGTCGTCAAGATAAGCCCCGCGTCGTAGCTCTTGATGGCCTCTGCAGTGATCTCCAAGTACAGCCGGTCGGTGGTGGAAATGCCATCCCTGAGGTAGAAGTCGACTCCGTCGAGCTTGACCTTTCCCAGGGAACCGTCGACGCCGTAGCCGCTGACGTAAACGTCGCAGACATGGGCGGCGAGTCGATACGCTTCTTGACGGGTGGCAAGGGTGTAGTTCTTCGTCGGCCCTCCTACGGTAAGCAGCACCTTGATGCCCATCTTCTGGCAGTGGGCGATGTCGTACTGCAGGCGCTTGCACCCGGCCGGAGGCGACGTTGCAGGATGAGCCGAAGTCGGCTCTCGGGACTTGGCCCTTGCCGAAGTTGCTGAGAGCGGCAATGCTCACGGTCTTGAAGTTGCCGGTGTTGCAGGTGTTGTTGAGATTGGTGAGAGTGGTGTTGCTCTCAGGGAATCCCCAGTAGATGCCAATCTCTCCAGCCTTAGCCCAAGCGACGGATGCACTCGACAAGCAAAGTATAAGAAGCAAGGGCAAGGATAAACTTATCAAAGAAGAAGAAGAAGAGGCCATCTTGCTCGAGAGGGAAAGAAATTGAAGAGGGATGGTGATAAGGTCCTTGAGGGGAACGGAACACATCTCCTTATATAAATGAACAGTGCATGGGTCAGCCGTAAGTGTTGCAGTACTTTTCTTTCTTTCACGGTTTTACTCTCGACGGAAAATCACCCTCACGCAGAATTCAGTGACGACGAAGGGAGGTGGAAAGGACAACATATCGTGATAGCAAACGCGGCATCTTGTACATTGAGGATGATTTAATTGAATGAGGACAACGAAAATATGTGATGTTCGAGCCAAAGACGGGGGAGCGGCCCTCCACCTGTCAGATACGCATTATTTAATTGAATTTTACCATGTAAATGTATTCGTCACGTTTAATACGGGGCCGCTTCAACTTTTTATCTTAAGGATATTTTAGTTCCTCAAATTCATGAGGGCACTTCCGTTCAATTCTGTCACTTTCTCCATTTTATCCTTGCATGGGGGAAGCTTCAAACTTTTATCTTCAGCGCATTTTAGTTTTTTCATTACATTCAAAACTAATCACGGGGCGTCGGTATGGTTAATGAGTGAAATATCCTTATTTTACACTAAAAAAAAAAAAACTTTTTATAAGGACAAAGGCTGAAACACGCCTCATCCGAAGGAGAAGAATTCCCTACCGTCGCCGTGCGAGGAGGGACTGGCAACATGTGCCGCTTCCGCTTCCGATCCTCACCTTCCCCCCCATGCATAGCCTTGCATCTTCCCCCCGGTGCTCCGCCGCGCCCTCGACCCAAAGGAGACACATCAATCCCGCTCTCTCCTCCCACCTCCTCCTCCTCCCTTACGCTCACAAAGAGACCACCTCCATCTCCCTTCAAGCCCTAGATCGCACCTCGTCAAACAACCCCACAATCAAGACCCCCAAAATCCCGCACAATCACCCCATCCGGAACCCTAAAACTCAAAGTTTCCCGGAAATTCCCACACCTCCCCTCTGAATCCCCAGGCCAAACCCCTTCCCGCCAGATCCACAACGATTACCGCCTCCTTTCCCGCGAGAGCCGCGCCGCCGGGTGCTTCCACCCCCGATCTGAACGAAACCAACGGCTGCAAGCGAGCGGTGGTAAAAGCAATCGACGGCCAAAAAACGGGCGTCCGGTAGTAGAGATGCCGCGGAGAAACTTCCTTCCTTCCTGCCCATGGGGAAGGAAGTTTCGGCCCCATGGGCTCCCCCCACCATCCCCTTTTAGTGCATGTTTTGGAACCTTATAAGTGTGACCTAAATAACCATTTGAATCTAGAGATCAAGTTGTAAGCACAGGAAGTGTGCACATAACATATGTACACTTATGAAAATAAAAAAAAGTTGGGGTTGGAGAATTTTTAGAATTTTTTTTAAAGACATATACATTTCAGACTTTTAACTTTTTCATGACCCTTCTTCTCCTTCTAAAAAACTCCTTTTTTTTCACTTAGTCACGGGTGTTTTAGTCATTGACAAATTGATGTGTTTTCCCACCCCAGCCCTTGAATGCTGCTTTATTTTTAAATGAGGATCTTTAAATATTTGTTAAGTTACGCATATAAGTGCCCCTTCAAACATGAAAATATGTGAAGATTGCCTCATTTCAAATTTGTTTGGCTCCGCCACTGCTATATGCGTGAATGTTTCCTCTCCTTAGGGTTATATTTATCCCCAACATAGACCTTCTAAATCCGCGCTTCTCCCTCTACAACAAGGAGTATGCTCAATCTTATGGCGATAACTCAAGTGCTCATTAGCATAATCAGTACAAGCCAGTGGGCAAGGAACTTCTGCAGTCCATTAGGAGAAGAATTTGGTTATGTTAATATACATGCCAAAATAAAATTAGGATATGCTCCCGCAGGCAGTAAGGTCTCATTAGGACGAAGTCAATAATTTGATTAGTATTACTTAACTAATAATGTCTTTCTTTTAAAATTGAGAAAAGCTGACATGCAGGGATGGAGTCTTGGGTGGGTTTCGTATGGGCAATTGCTCACTCTTGTTTGTAAAAAACATCTTATTTTTGTGTTGTATTTCTGTGCAATTTGTTTTGTTTACATATTGACGCCTTTTAAATTTTAAATTCTTTCGCCTATTGTTTGGCTTCGTCTCAAAGCTTCTATATGCATGGGTCCTCCAGACACAAGGCCTCATATTCGAGGATGGATATTTTAGTTTTTTTTCATGAAAATTACCGTTCATCTATGTTTGTGTTTTCGTTGGGAGGGATTTGTTTATCATTTCAACCTTCAAAAAGCACACTCTCATTTTAAGGTTGAACTTACAACTAGGGATGGACTAGGGATGCCAACTGATTGGAGTAGGGATGCCAACTGATTGGATTCAGATCCGACATATCTTTAATCATATCTGTTTTTCGGAATCCATATCCTAATCTGATCGAATATTTATGTATATCCGAATCTGATCGGATGTCATTTTTAAATCTGAATCCGATTCAATTTCTTAATTGGATATTAATTTTTTTTTTCGTATTCGATTTTTTCTGAGTTGTTTGATCAGATATCCAATTCAAATCAGATATATTGGCATCCTTACTTACAACAGGATATGTGCCATAAATGCCATTCACCGAAGTTGTAGTTGTGCGTATAAATCTAAAAACTTACAAGAAACACAGTAATGCTAATGTTACGGTGTTTATTATGGTGTGGATTAATTCAGAAATCAGAGACCGACATCTCTCCCATTGACCTTTTTTTTTTTAGATATTGGATTTTAAGTATTATCCTATTAGGTATGGTTTAAGACATAGGGGTGAAGTGCTCACAAACATGTAACTAGCTATATTCTTTTTCAAGTCCAACCGGCTATACTATGCCCTTGAGACTCTTACACAGCTTCATAACTCATTAGGTCTTTCACATGCATCCTATCTCCAAGTATATGTTTTGGCTTCATCCCATATCACATGCATCCTCAGGTCTAAAAAGTTAGGTTGCTATAGACGAATTATTCTCCTTTACAACAACTAAAGAGAATATTTTCGCCGCCCAATTGGAATTGGAACTGGATTGTCAGAGTAAACAAATCAAGGTTTATGATTGTCGTTTTTCTAAAGGCGCACTTATGTGTGCCAAACATACAAAGAAAGAAGTCCAAGATAAGAATGGTACAAAATTAAAACCTGACTGCCCACCGCCCTCTAGTCGGCGAACACGCCTTGAAACCTCAGTTGCTTTCCGGCCCTTAATGATCAGGAGAAGTATCGTAAATTATCTAATGCAACGTTTAAGGGTACGGTATTCAATCGGCTGGTCATTTGACACCTAGGCCGGTCCCATTAAAAAATTCACTGGTCGGCCTGAATCGAGTATTGGGTGCTCGATTCCGTTCGATATATATATAATCTTCACTTTACTTTCTAATGTGCTTACGCATTACTCGCAATAACAGCTTGCTGGGGGATGCGGCCCCCTACCTTTATTAAAAAGAAAATGAGTTATACAAAAAGGGAAAGGATAGCAAAAAACAAAAAACTGTTATCCTTCATACACTGTATACTCCTAATGTTACCTCGAAGTGCTCGAGGTAACATTAGGAGTTGTTTTAGTTGTTGCTATTATTAGGAGTTGTTCTAGATGTTGCATGTTTGCTTTGAACGCTTGCCACTAAGAACAGGCTGAGATAGCTTTATTGTAAAAAATGGATCATTACAGGCAAAAAAAAATGATTTAAGGATGCAAATTATCAACGCATTACAGCAAAACCCCACAAAACAAAGGCCTAATACGCCTCTTGAGGGCTGGCAAGAGTGCACTTGCCATCTATTTGCGATCTTATGTTGCCATTATTTTAATTTAATTCTCCCATGTGAATGATCGTTCTTTCTTCTCCTGTTAATTGGACCTTAATTTAATTCGTTTTTTTTCATATAAGAATACGAATTATCGAATTATGTGACTGTTTGGCTCACCTCTCCTCTGAAAAAGGGTCCTTGCTCCACCCTTGATTCGAATGACAGCAAAAAATGAAGTACTTTTGCTTCAGAAAAATTCTCCACCATCCCAGCGGTCCTTGGAAGAGAGTAAGTAAACGAGAAGCGGGCCTTTATTTATTATTTGCTTATACAGCTAAAGCAAAGAAGCACTTTTCTAGAGGCACATCGAGCGCTGAGGCCTTAGATAATGTGTGATACTAGGTTTTGGCACGTCTTTGCGCTGTCCTACTTGCCCACTTCGGAGATAGCTGTTTTCCGCAGTCATTTAGGGAGATCAGCACTTCCTATTACATTAGAAAGTAGGGAGTTGAATTCTCGAGCGAAAAGCTTGATGTGGTCGCTGTAGTTCCCGTTTAACTGGTCGTAGTACTTGTTCAACAGCAATATCCCTCCATATTTTGGTAAACCACTTACAATGGGAAGCACGTCGGAGATGAGGTTTTCCGGCGGGATATAACCACCGCTGGGAGCTGCCTCCGGCGCAGCTGGGAGGCCAAGGAAGAATGTGGGAGTCACAACCTCCGTAGTCCACCCTTTCCAATATTCTTTCAGCCCTGCCATGTTTGGATAGTGGCAGGGAGAGTTGTCGTAGAACTGCGGCCACACGATGTCAAACAAGCCGGTGCTGATAGCTGAGCCCAGCCAGTAGTCGGGGTAAATGCACTGAGGTGCTGCCGTCAACAGGACGGGGTGGTCTTCGGTTGCGTAGTCCTTGAGGTATCTGGCGAAGTGCCGATAGTAAGTTGTGGTGCCGGCGCCCACCATGGCGAAATCGATGCCATCGAGCACGGCCGGCCCGAACGGGCCGACGAACGGGTCCCCGGCGAGGAAGCTCCACCAGAGGTAGTCGGCCACGGACCTAGCGTCCGCCACCGACGTGATGTTGAAGCCGCTGCCTCCTCCACCCAAGGAGAGCAGGAGCTTCACTCCCAGCTCCTTGCAGCGGGCAATCTGAGGGGCCAAATCAGGGCATGAGGTGGAGGTGGGGCAGTGGTTGGAGAGGTCGAACTGTGGGTCCTTGCCATCCCCAAAGACGTCGAGGAAGGCTATCACAACATAAGAAAAGGTCCCAGTTTCGCAGGTCTCAAGCAGGGACACTTCTTGAATGTGTTTTTCGTTTTCGACATTCTGACCCCAATAGATGGCAATCTTCCCGTCGCCGTTAGAGTTTCCGACGGAGGCAGCAAGAATGCCAATCATGAGGAGCAATTTCATGGAGGCGGAAGCCATTTTTTGCGTATACGAGAAAGAGGGAAGAGAGGAATGGGCATGCAAGGTGGCGGGTGAAGATGAGATATATATAGAATCTCATTTTCCTAGTAGCACAACTCATTTATCGGACTTTTTAAACATGCATGTTTAGGAGCAGTTCTCCCGTATGTTTACGAGAGAGTAGCGTTCAAAACGTTTTTGTTGACACTCCTCATGTTCACTGGAGTTTACATTGTGTTGGCTTAATGCAATTTCTTTAGTTCCTTAGCGGCAAGATTTTGGATTGTCGTTAAGTTACGAATTTAAGATGGATTTTGTCAATCTCCGTTCCTTAAACCACTATATTCAAGACAGAAACGAGAAGGTGACCAATAATACTCTTCTCTAACCAGTAGCGTGGCCGCTTACAAGAGGTCCAACACATTAATAAGTGTATTGAATCCCGAGTTCCCACATCGTCTGTGAATACTAAGGAGGTAGCGAAGTTGGTGTTTGCTATTTTCTTTGCTTACAAGTCACGACTCTCTGGAATGGTGAGACGCGAGTTTTTCCTCTTTAATCACGCGTTGTTCACAAGTCAAGTATGCGCACACCAAAGAGTGCTCGTGATAAATCTGTTTGCGATCCGGCGGCGTCCTCATCTGTCTCTACAGAAGTTATTGTCGACTACAGTACAGATCCAACAAAAACGCGCCGCTTCAACACTGCAATAAAATTTATTTAATGGAGTCAGCAATCAAGTTCACTCCTGAAATTTGAACTTCATGGCATTCTGATTTATCGTGTTGCCTTGTATTATTATTCGTTTGGTGGCAGTCACTATATCGAGTTGAAGGATGTAATTCCAGTTTATAGTTTTGAAAGTTTTGCATTGAGGACCATGGTTAGCAAAGGAGGAGTTTTTAGCATAGAATTTTTTTTTGTTTCTGATGCTTGTTTGTTTTTGCGCGCCAGTAATTTCTTCTTGCACTGACGTTTTGACGATTCAATAATTAAATCATCGGCGACACAAATTCTGAGGGGTGTTTGATATATCTCAAACCTTAGAATTTTAAAATCAAAGTGCTTAGCTTTTAAGAAATTGGAACTGTTAAACAAATTTTGACCGATATTTTGTTTCTGGAATTAGGAAACTAAAGTGAGGCCACATGGTCGAGCTTCGTGTATATTGTTTCCAGTTGTACATTATACGCACTAAAGGTCGTTTTATTTAAAAAGCGTTCAAAACGAGTCAGCGGTGAAACAGAAGAAAAGATGTGTTAAAAACCACAAAATAAACAAAATGCATATTATTCACATTTTATTCCCCTTTTTTTGTTTTTTATGTCTTTTCACATTTTTTATTTTTTTCATTACCAAATTTTTGTTTTTACATTTTATTTTTTTTAATTTGATCCAATTTTTTCGAGAAAAACAATTTTGTCGTATTATAGTCGAAAAAAACTCATCATTTCGTACTCAATATCTTTCTTCATCGGCTTCAATCGGACACGAAATCGTGCTTCGTCTTTGCCAATAGCTTAAAATATAAGACCTGTGACCATTTAATTGACATTCAAGCACACAATTGGAGTCCCTCTATCTACCGACTTGAGGAGCATGCGCAAGAAAGTGATTGCCCCTAACATTTTCTCAAGACATGCAACCGTCAGGCTTTGCTGTGCGAAGTTGTGTGTGATGGCGCAATTGAAATCCCTCCATCTGCTTTCTTGATTTTCTTTTTTCATGAAAAATCGATATGGTGGCACCAAGGATCCGGATATGCATTCCTTTAATGACAAACCTTGGCAGAACGCCTATCTTCCCAACTTCTCTTCATCTAGTTTACAAAATCCTACTCTGCCAAGGCTTGTTGTCTTCATGAAGTTTTAAAAATATAACTCTTTCTCTCTATTTCTAGTTGGTCCTCACACTCAAGTCTTTGCTTTTTAGCACTTGTCTTCACACCCAACCTTCAACGCAGCCCTGAATGTCAAAGGTAAGAGACAGAGAAGAAAGTTTCGGCCCCAAGGGCTCCCCCCACCATCCCCCTTCTAGTGCATGTTTTCGGACCTTGTACGTGTGACCTAAATAACCTAAATAACCATTTGAATCTAGAGATCAAGTTGTAAGCACAGGAAGTGTGCACATAACAAATGTACACTTAAAAAGTGGGGGCTGGAGAATTTTAGAAAATTTTTTAAAGACATATACATTTTAGACTTTTAACTTCTTCATGACCCTTTTTCACTTTCTAAAAAACTCCTCATTTTTTACTTAGTTAGGGGTGTTTTAGTCAATGATGAATTGATGTGTTTTCCCACCCCAGCCCTTGAATGCTGCTTTATTTTTGAATGAGGATCTTTAAATATTTGTTAAGTTATGCATATGAGTGCCCCTTCAAACATGAAAATATGTGAAGATTGCCTCATTTCAAATTTGTTTGGCTCCGCCACTGCTATATGTGCGTGAATGTTTCCTCTACTTAGGGGCATATTTATCCCCGACATAGACCTTCTAAATCCGCGCTTCTCCCTCCACAACAAGGAGTATGCTCAATCCTATGGCGATAAGTCAAGTGCTCATTAGCATAATCAGTACAAGCCAGTGGGCAAGGAACTCCTGCAGTTCATTAGGATAAGAATTTGATTATGTGAATATACATGCCAAAATAAAATTAGGATATGCTCCTGCAGGCAGTAAGGTCTCATTAGGACGAAATCAATAATTTAATTAGTACCACTTAACTAATAATGTACAATATGCATGTCTTTCACATGCATCTTATCTCCAAGTATTTGTTTGGCTTCTCCACATCACATGCATCCTCAAGCCTTGGCGTAGGCAGGTCATAAAAAGTTAGGTTGCTATAGACGAATTATTGTCCTTTACAACAACTAAAGTGATTATTTTCGGCGCAAATTGGAATTGGAACTGGATTGTCAGAGTAAACAAATGGTACAAAATTCTAAAGGCGCACTTATGTGTGCCAAACATACAAAGAAGTCCAAGATACGAATGGTACAAAATTAGAACCTGGCTACCCACCGCCCTCTAGTCGGCGAACACGCCATGAAACCTCAGTTGCTTTCCGGCCCTTACAAGATCAGGAGAAATTTCGCAAATCATCTAGATGCAACGTTTAAGGGTGGGCAACGGACTAGGTATTCAATCGGCTGGTCATTCGACACCTAGCCCGGGGCCATTAAAAAAATTCGCTGGGTCGGCCTGAATCGAGTATCAGGTGCCCGACTCGGATATATATATATATAACTCTGCTCTACATATTTTATATTTTGTTTTTTTCACTTATATATATATATATATATATATGATGTATTGGATATCTGATCCCAATTAATATGAATGCAGAAACCTATTGGAAACTATATGGGATCCGACTAATATTTAAATCCAAATCCGATCTGAGGTCAGTTTTTATATCTGCATCTGGTCTGAACTCTCAATCGGATATCATTTTTTTTTCCAGCATTCATGTGGTTCAGTCGGATCTAAATCGTACCTATTGGCATCTCTATGGATACTCTTTAGCATTTCATTTATATAACAATCATACATCCAACGTGCCCCTTCGATGAAGGTGCTGTTATAACTAATTCCTTTTTATCGTCATTGAAAGCAAAATGTTATTCATTTACAGCACGATGATCATCTACCATGAAAATCTTGTCTTGACAACCCTCAATAATTTTAGAGTAATCATTCATTGAGATTATCTCCTTGATTCTAGTTTTGCCTTCGCTATGCTGAGTCCATACTTGACGTTACTTTCATAAAAGCACGAGAATTCAGTTTTTTTTTTTTTTTGTTTTGTTTCATATTAGGTTTTGTATCTGATGCCTGAGCCACCACCGTCTTCACTATTTGCACTTTGATATAATTTCAATCCCATTGCATGATATTGATATCATTAGTAGGAATTGGAATTAATATGGTGCATAAAAATTTCTTAATATGAATGACAGTATCACCTGTAAAGTTTGCCTAAATTTCTGACGGTATTCCCGTCCATGATGCTTTTATACGAGCATATGTCTGCCGCCAAAATTGAAAAACAATGTCTGCCTTAATAGATCTGCCTTATATACTTGACATTTTTTGTTTTGATACTTACGCGTCATTACACATCATCGCTTATTGTGTGGCTTAGCGCATCGCTTTACATCAATACACAACCAAATTGCATGTGCCTACCACTAAGAGAGCTGTTTCTTGCAGTAAACTACCAAATTGCAAGACCTGGTATGGTTTCTGTTACATGGCAAGTAAACTACCTCTGTGGTCCATTGGTCCTTTTTTTTTTTTGTATAGCCAAATACCGATGCAAAGGTTATATTCCATCGTTAAATATGGTTAAAAACACATTTGAAGGGAATCGATCTTATATATATATATATATATATATAGAGAGAGAGAGAGAGAGAGAGAGAGAGAGAGAGACCTCAATAACATTTGAAGCTTAATCTAATTAAATTAAGAAATGCTTAGTTAGAACTATATATGTATACACCATTCGAACAAGGCCAAAGCTTTAATCCAACCCCACAAAACCTTATGTAACATAGCCAGCTTTCCGTGCCTCTAGGTGGAGCCACCACCTGTGCTTCAACTTAAGTGTTGGTGGATCCACTATTTGCTGCATAGAGAATTGGCACCCTGAAGATTTAAAAAGGAAACTCGTCACCTACCAACCCATTTATGGATCACTTTACATACACAGTCACAAAACAATGTGCACTTGATAACTAATAGGCCTGCACATACCCAGTTTAGGCAGTGTGATGCAAGTATAATGTTTTCTTCGTGATAATATTCTAATCCCATTTTTTTGATATATTGAAGTCGTGACTTCGTTCTGATGCTCTGATTGACGTTACGACGCTCATGTGATTGAAGCACCAATTGACTCGAAGTGCTCGAGCTAACATCAGGAGTTGTCTTAGTTGTTGCTATTATTTGCAGTTGTTCTAGATGTTGCATGTTTGCTTTGCTACTAAGAACAGGCTGAGATAGCTAGGCTCCCCCTACTTTTTATTTATAAAAAATGTATCATTACAGGCAAAAAATTGATTTACAGGATGCAAAGCATTGCCATTAACTCATTACAGCAAAACCCGACAAAACAAAGGCCTAATACGCTTCTTGAGGTGTGGCAAGAGTGTACTTCCCATCTATCTGTGATTGTATGTTGCCATTATTTTAATTTAATTATCTCATGTGAATGATCGATTCATGAGTAATTTCTTCTCCCATTAAATGGACCTTAATTTAATTCGTTTTTTCCGCACGTAAGAATACGATATTCATGCAACTGTTACAGCAATGGATTTATTTATTTATGTTTTAAGTATTCGTATATTTTGATCTATCTAAATGTAGTGTGTTGGACTTTTTCAGGTGTTCTAATTTAGCAGGAGTAAGACACAGACGAATGGAAGTAAGGCGTACAAAATTAAGATTTTAAAGAGATAATGACACCAGAAAATTAAGAGCAGATGGATTGACCTTTTGCTTCAGATGAAGAAAAATTCTCCACCAGTCCAGCAGTCCTTGGAAGAGAGCCAGTAAACGAGAAGCGGGCCTTTATTTATTATTTGCTTATACAGCTAAAGCAAAGAAGCACTGTTTCTAGAGGCACATCGAGCCCTGAGGCATTACATGACATATAATATTAGGTTTTGGCTCGTCATAGTGCTGTGCTACATGCCCACTTCGGCGAGAGCTGTTTTCCGCAGTTATTTAGGGAGATCAGGTCTTCCTATTACATAAGAAAGTAGGGAGTTGAATTCTCGAACGAAACACTTGAGGTGGTCGCTGTAGTTCCCGTTTAACTGGTCGTAGTACTTGTTCCACAGCAATATCCCTCCATATTTTGGTAAACCCCTTACAATGGGAAGCACGTCGAAGATGAGGTTTTCCGGCGGGATATAACCACCGCTGGGAGCTGCCTCCGGCGCAGCTGGGAGGCCAAGGAAGAATGTGGGAGTTGTAACCCGCGTAGTCCAAATGTTCCAATATTCTTTCAGCCCTGCCATGTTTGGGTAGTGGCAGGGAGAGTTGTCGTAGAACTGCGGCCACACGATGTCGAATAAGCCGGTGCTGATTGCTGAACCCAACCAGTAGTCGGGGTAAAAGCACTGAGGTGCTGCAGTCAACAGGACGGGGTGGTCGTCGGTTGCGTAGTCCTTGAGGTACCTGGCGAAGTCGGGGTAGTCAGTTGTGGTGCCGGCGCCCAGCATGTCGAAGTCGATGCCATCGAGCACGGCCGGCCCGAAGGGGCCGGTGTACGACTCCCCAGCGAGGAAGTTCAACCAGAGGTAGTCGGCCACGGACTTAGCGTCCTCCGCCGAGGTGATGTTGAAGCCGCTGCCTCCTCCACCCAAGGAAAGCAGGAGCTTCACTCCCAGCTCCTTGCAGCGGGTAATCTGAGGGGCCAGCTCAGGGCATGAGGTGTAGCTGGGGCAGTGGGTGGACAGGTCAAACTGTGGGTTCTTGCCATCCCCAAAGACGTTGAGGAAAGCTATCACCACATAAGAAAAGGTCCCAGTTTCGCAGGTCTCAGCCAGGGACACTTCCTGAATTTCGTTTTGGACATTCTGACCCCAGTAGATGGCAATCTTCCCATCGCCGTTAGAGTAACCGACGGAGACAGCAAGAATGCCAATCATGAGGAGCAATTTCATGGAGACGGAAGCCATTTTTTGCGTAAACGAGAAAGAGGGAGAGAGGAATGGGCATGCAAGGTGGCGGGTGAAGATGGGATATATATAGAATCTCATTTTCCTAGTAGCCCAACACATTTATCTGCCATTTTAAACATGAATGAACGTTTTTGTTCATGGGTATATGTAAAAGGCTGGAATTAAATACAACTGGGTAGGCATTTATGGTCAAGAGGAGAACGATCACAAGCCTCAGAATGGTGCCATGTGTCTCTTCCTTTCTGTCATCGAGAGAAACGGGTTATAAAAACACATGGGACGGGAAGGACTCATTTTAATCTCACCCGCAGAGGTAGATCAGAGAAAGCGGGCTACAAAATTCACAAAATAACTGCAGATAACAATGACCACCATGAGTCTTGCCACACATGCGTGACTAGCTTTGTTTTTTAATAAATTTTACCATGT
Organism: Nymphaea thermarum; assembly: GCA_011799765.1. Classification (NCBI taxonomy): domain Eukaryota; kingdom Viridiplantae; phylum Streptophyta; class Magnoliopsida; order Nymphaeales; family Nymphaeaceae; genus Nymphaea; species Nymphaea thermarum. Next base: position 13,728 of record JAANDH010001209.1, read on the forward strand.
TAAGTTAAGATCTTTATCACGTCCTTTTTCTGTTAATGAGTTTTTTTTTCACCAGAAAAGAGAATGCTGATTTAATGTATAGGTAAAGCAGTTTGTTCATCTATTACTAAATATGTTGTGCTCTTGAATGTCTTATCTAGATTCAGTATGGTGGATTAACTTCAAAAAGCACGAATTTGTGCCTTTGTTGCACCAAATCACAATCTTGGTGCGATATGAGATCGTTATTTTGTGGAGATGACCATGATAGATTATGCCGCACAGAATTGTGGTGAAGGTGGTAGTGAACGGCCTTTTACAAAATATGGTCTATTTGATTCAGAGTTTGTCAACTTTGACACTCCTCATCTTCACTGGAGTTTCCAGCTGAGTTGGCTTAATGTAATTTCTTTAGTTCCTTAGCAGCAAGATTTGGATTGTCGTCAACGTACGAATATAAAATGGATCCAATATAGGATATGGATTTTGTCAAGCTCTCTTCTACAGGCCACCATATTCAAGACAGAAACTAGAAGGTGACAAAAGATATACTTTTCTCTAAAGGCTAACTCACTCTGCCTAACATAGTGTCGTGGCCGCTTATAAGCGGTCCAACACATGAATATGTGTATTGGATCCCGAGCCTCGTATCGTCCCTAAATACTAGGGAAAAAGGCAGCGAAGCTGGTTATATGCACAGACCTATGATGCTGCCACCTGTTGACAGAACGTTTTGGGACTGCCTCACTGTCTTTTCAATCAGTTTATCTTAAAAGACATTCCTCTCCACAATACAGGAAAAAATATGGATTCGACAACCAAATCAGCTTAAACATAAAAGGCGTAATTACCCCACCATTATCCAAAGGTACATGTTTTGTGTGCCTGTGCACTAAAAGGGCCCGTGCTAAACGACCATTTAATCGACATTCAAGCACACAATTTGAGTTCTTCCATCTACCAACTCGAGGAGCTTGCGCACGAAAGCATGATCGGTTATATAATCGCATTCCATCAGCCGCAGTCAGACATGCAATTGTTAGGTTTTGCTGCGTGAAGTTGGGTGTGATGGCACAATTGGAAACCCTCCATCTGTGGAACGCTTACACGAAAGCACGATCAGTCATACAAACTTACTTCATCGGCCTCAACCCAACATGCAATCACCCCTAACATATTTTCGAATAATGCAATTGTAAGATTTTGAGTGTGATTATTGGTCGGTTGCATCAAGTCTTCTCTCTCGACCTTTTAAGTCATGCTTTTTTTTTTTTTACAAAAAAGAATGCATTTGTCATGCAAAGTGCAGAGCAACTTATTTATTGCTAGATATTTGTGCATTTAATTTTTATCTTATGCCGATGCAATGTGATGGATTATTTCACTGGATTGAGGCACAAGAAGATAAGCACGTGCGTGTTGCGTCGGCCAATTTCCCAGATCACGTTTCTGAAGGGATGTGAGTTGATCGCCATTTTATGAAGATGACAGTGACTATTCAAACACATGTTATGCTGAAGTTGGTAGCCATGACCGTTCCCTAATACGGTTGGGATCTGAGTTTTGCTTAATTTCTTTAATGGCGGCCCAGAATTTATAGGCCTGCGTGTATAGCTGTATAAGAGGTCCGGTGCACATGAATAGTTTGTTCGACTCGATTATGCACCGCCCTCTAGCTGTTTAAGGAGAAACACAAGAAAAGGCTCCTCCGGCGGAAAATCTTTCCCTCGGTGTCACGGAAAAAAATTTTGATGCTAGCTTCACCTTGAACCCTCAGCCGTTTTTATGCTCATGCTTTCCCTTGCAAGAGAGAAAGATCGCAGGCTTTCATAGAATGTCGTGTGTCTTCCTTATCTTGTCCTCTTACTGAATTTTAACTGAGGAAAAACTTTGAACTGTACAAGTTGATTTCCGGACGAAAGAAATTAGTGAAGAGGAGAGTCTTGAATGCCAATTCACATCTTTGCTTTCGGAAACTGCTTATGTCCATGCCTCGCTGTACAAAAAAAATTATACATAGGAACGTAATGTGTAATGACCAACATTCCTGACTTTTAGAAGGACAAGTGAGGGTTATGAAAAAGCTAAAAGTTTAAAATGTATTATAAAAAATTTCTAAAATATCTCATTCCCTTGTGTTTTTTTTTTCTTCCTTCCCGTGTACATTTGATGCATGCACACCCTTGTGTCTGCAACTAGATCTCAATATTTGGGCTTCACAAGAGTGACCCAAATGAGTTTTCCATCGGCCATTTTGCCAACTTACAAGTTTAAAGAGAGCTATGAGATCTTTATATTGTGGGGATGATGGTACCGACCGTTTTTCCACACGTTATGCTCAAGTTGGAGAGGTGCCCTCTTTCATATTGAGGCACGGATTTGATTCGAACTTATCATCACCTTTGATATTCATCTGTTTTTACATTTGAATCGTCTTAGTTTCGTGAGGTTTTTCTTTAATGGTCCACGGGGTTGAGTTATCCTGCCCTGCTAAGTTCGGGCAACTCATATGGGCACTTTAGTTCTAGAAAAAGTTGCTTTCATCACCTTCTTCATTTTATTCTTGTATGGGGCAACTTCAACCTTTTATCGTAAAGGGCATTTTAGCTATTTTATCATAAGGTCTTTTCTCGTGAAAAAAATGACATGGTGACGCCTGGGATCCTCAGCTGGATACGCCTTCCTTCACGAGACGATAAAGATGACAAACCTTCACAGAACGCCATGCATGTCTCCTTCTAAGATGTCCTCATCTTCATCAAGTTCTAAAAATCCTACTCTTCCTAGGTTGTCATCTTCATGAAGTTTTACAAAGTTTGCTCTCTCTCTCTCTCTCTCCCTCCTTCTAGCACTCTCTCTTTCTCTTTTTCTAGCACTGGTCCTCACACTCAAGCTCCAATGCAGCCCAGAATCTCAAAGGTAAGAAGAGACAAATGAAGGATGTTTCAGCTCCTCAGACCCAAACAACTCTCCACACACACACACACACACACACACACACACAGAGAGAGAGAGAGAGAGAGAGAGAGACCTCTACACAAACACAACCCAAATGACATTAGCAAAAAATTCAGGCCAGTGGCGACGAATTTCTTTTCACATCTTATCTCCATGTGCTACGGACGCAAATGCTTAATCAAGAGATATTTTAATGTGGTTTCAAAAATGCCTATTGCTCATACTATTGAATTTTAAAAAAAAAAAAAAGAAAAAGAAGAAAGAGTTTAATGTGGCTTGCATAATTCCTAGTCCATGGAGGGCCTTCATCGACCAACCAGCTTGGAGTTCATAGTTGGGGATGTCAATAGATAAAATTTGAATCAGATCTATATTTCACAGCTAAAAGCACTGGAGGTTTGCCGAAATAGGACCTGGTTCAGTAAAGTGGAGAAATCTTGGATCCCAAACCCAACTCATTCTAGTGTTTTGATTACTATATCTCAGCATGTCAATTAGGCACTCAACATTTGACCTTTAATTTGAAGTGTGAGTTTAGGTTCCAACATGGTGTTGATGGCGTATTTGGGTGACAATCGAAACTGGGTTTGAAGAAAAACCAATTTAATAGCCTAAACCCTGAGGACATGCTGTTTTGATCTTGTGACCCAGACAAAACGAGCTAGTTCCCAACAATTGGAGAATTAGGTTTTCATGAAATGACTTTTCCAAGAATATCATAGATTACTTCGAGCCCATAACTAGGGCCTATACACGAGCTGATTCAACCTCAAGCTGGCCTTGGCTCAACATATAAAACCTCAAGCTTAAGCTCGACTCTTATAACTTGATAGGCTCGTGACTGGTTTGAGCTCGAGTTAAGATCCACATAACTGGTTTGAGCTCGACTCTTATAACTTGATAGGCTCGTGTCTTTTAAATTCTAAATGTTGGATTTAATTTGGTTTGACACATTGAGCTCGTTTGAAACTCAGTTAAAATGAGCTTCATAAAGCTTGTTGACTTGTTGACAAATTGAACAAACTCAATTTTGAATCTTCTAAGAGGTAAAACTGGAGACAAATGAATTGAGTTCAAGAACTAGAACTCGGCTTGACTAAATGAACAGGCTGAGCTCAAATTGCTCGGTCTGATTGTACAGACCTACTCATTTGTAATTGAGATAGCAGTTCTGGTCAATATTTTGGGTGAAAAGATGAAACCTTAAAAAAGTTCCCCGTAATAGTGAACTAACCAAACCTTGCAAATTCATGTGCAGTAGAAGACGGATCATTTCGTGTCGCCGGAATAGAGAACTGACCAAATCTTCCGGAAGAGTATCTCTTTCGTTATACCTTCAAACATTGAGTAAAAAAACTCCTTTTTCCATCTGCAGAACCCTCGCCTTCTTTGTTTCTATGTTGCAATTTTTTCTGGTATCTGGCATCAATGTAAAGCAACCACTTGGTTTTTATATGGAAATTGAGTGCGTGGATCATGGCGATCGTAAAAGAATCGTAATTGCAAGTTGTGAGTTACAACTCATTACTAAATAAACCATTTTTGGTCTATAAGAGGCGTTTGATTCGCTTGGAATGAATGGTCCGAAGGTTTGGATTGTAGTAAAACGTGGTTGAGTTATCCGGCCCTGCCAAGTTCGGAGAACACATAAGGGCACTTTCGTTCTTCAAAAAATTTCTTTTATCGTCTTCTTCGTTTTAATCTTATATGGGGCAGCTTCAACCTTTTAACTTAAAGGTATTGAAGTTATTTTATCATAAGGTCTTTTCTCATGAAAAAAAATGATATGGTGGCGCCAGGGATCCTCAGCTGGATATGCATTCATTCACGAGACGATAAAGATGACAAACCTTCACAGTACGGCGCCATATGCATGTGTCCTCCTAAGTTGTCCTCATCTTCATCAAGTTTTATAAAAATCCCACTCTTCCTAAGCTGTCATCTTCATGAAGTTTTACAAATCTTTTTATTTCTCTCTTTCTTTCTTTCTTTCCTTCTAGCAGGATCCTCACACTCAAGTTTCGAGGCAGCCTTGAATCCCAAAGGTAAGAGACAAACGAATGAAGTTTTGGTCCCTTGGGCTCCCCTGTACGTGTGACTCAAGCAACTATTCAAGGAGAGAGAGAGAGAGAGAGAACCCAAGTGACATTAGCAAAATTCAAGCCAGTGGCAAGGAATTTCTGTCGCCTAATTAGTTGATAAATTGGTTTAATTAGTATGTAAGAATAATACTAGGATGTTCTATTAGGTAGAAATGAAGGTGACAAGAGGAGGACGTCAAGCATCTAATTAGTAGCACATTAACCAATATTGTCAAAGCATGTCCTTTCACATCTTATCTCCAGATGCTACTGACGCGAAATGTTTAATTTGGCTTCGTCTTAAGATTGTAGAAACGCTCTACTAATAGGGTGGTGAAGTTTGATGTTGTGGAAATTTTATTATGAATTGCCAAATATAACATTGTTCTGTTGTATAACACTTTGTGACGTTCTTGGGCTTCATGAAAATAAACTAGCTCGCATTTTGATGTAATGTTCCTAAGAAGAGAAGTGTAACCAACATCTGGACCATGTTTTAGTGGTGGGGTTGTTTTCAGATAACCACGATATTCAAAAACTTCTATTCAGTAAAACCAGGTTAGGATGATCTCACACACACAAAAGCAAAATACTTTGGGTGAGCATGCAGAGTATCACATCAAGAGAACTGAAGCTCCCACTCAACCCCTTGCTCCTATAGGATAGGAAACTAGCATTTGGTGTCTTAGACACAAAAGCAAAACATTCATTCAAAACCATTCCCATTAGATAAATCTATGAGGACAAGCAATGGGAGAGCTCCAAACTTTCCCCTCAAACACTAACATAGTGTCTTGGTGGCTGATAAGAGGTCCTGCACGCGTCAATAGTTTCTTCGAATTGATTATGCAGCATCCTCTAGCTCTTCAAGGAAAAACACAAAGAATAAGTCCTTCTTCCTGCGCAAATGTTTCCCTTGATGTCATGGGAAATATTCTGATGCTACACCTTGAACTTTCAAAACCCTTTGAGCTCTTCCTCACAAGAGAGAAAGATCACAAACTTCCACTGAATGCCATGTTTCTTCCTTAACTTGTCCTCTTAATGAAATTTTAACTGAGGAAAAAACTTTGAGCTGCACAAGTTTATTTCCAGACGAAAGAAATTAGTCGAGAGTAGAGCCTGAAATGTCAATCGACATTTCTGACCCAAATGAGTAATCTCTCTCTCTCTCTCTCTCTCTCTCTCTCTCTCTCTCTCTCTCTCTCTCTCTCTCTCTTCTTGTAAATAACTTGATTTTTTTATTGGGTGGTACCATTTGAGCAAGTAAAAGTTTCACAACACATTGTTGGGATAACTCCGATAACAGTGCTTTTGTGTTGAATGAAGAGGGATAGATTTTTTTGGACATCTGATAAGGAGAGAGATAGGCTCAATTGTTTTAGTTGTTCTAATAACGAATTTTCATGATAGACTTATTCCAAATTTTACATATGTGCTGGATATTCATCATTCAAAACCCGCATGCTCCCAACAACAGAAAAGGGAGTATAATCTTCCAGGTTGGGTGGGGCCCACTCTCCTCCTGTTCTTGGATAAAAGGACAATAAATCGTGATAACGAACGTACGTGGCACTCTCTACGCTAACCATTACTTTACGTGGGGACCACTCTAATCGCTATGGTGTCAAAAAGCGACGCGTGACGCGTTTACACTCAGCAGAGTTCGGTGTGGGGACCACGCCTCGTTGCCCTGTGGGTCGCGGTCAGGGGAACGTGAGAAAATTGGAAAGCAAACGCTAACTCGTGTCTGTCCATTTTATTTATTTTTAAATATTTGTGCATTATGGTCTCCAGCTTTCTCGGTTCAGCAAGAGCAAGGCACGAACAAATCTTGCCCGTTTTCCGGAAGACATTTTGCATTATTTCAATTTTATAAGGATATGAGGTTGCCATCTTATGGAGATGGGCCAGATGGCAGTGACCATTTAGTTGCAGGTAACCTTTTCCTTCGCAGGGTTGGGATCTGCTTAAGAGTCTTCAACTTGACAATCTTCATATTCACTTGGAGTTTTCTTAATTTCTTAGTGTCTTTTAACATTGGCACTGAACTTTCGATTGGGGTAAAGGCGCACGGATATAAATATGAGTCTGATTTAGAGTTTTATATATATATATATATATATATATATATATATATATATATATATATATATATAACCGATCCAAGCTAATGTAAATGCAGAAGTCTGCAGAGAAAGGGGAGAATCACCATCAGAAATATAGACGACAGAATTTAAGTGTCTTCATGTGAACCAAAAACTGCACCAGCACTGGTCGAAACAAGTTGTACTTGTGATGCGGCCACTGGAAAGGAAGAATGGTTTAAACAGTGATGGACTAATTACCCAACCGCTTTCTCTTGCAAAACTTGTATTCTAAACATTGGAACAACTTTGCTTTTCACCACGAGAAAATGAAGCATGCATAAATGGAGGGCTTTCTGCTTCAGATCATAAAGAAAAGATCCCAAAAAGTCCAAGAGTCGATGGGAGCAAGCAGATAGATTGAGAAAAGCGCCTTTATTTATTATTTGCTTATACAGCTAAAAGATGCACTTTCTCTAGAGCGCGAAGGACCTAGCCCTTCACATTAGATATTTTCTACTACTTTAGAAAGTAGGGAGCTGAACTCTACAAGGTCACCCTGGATTTAGTGGCTATAGTCCCCATTTTGCTGGTCCCAGTACTTGCTCCACAGCATGATCCCTCCATATTTTGGTGATTGCTTTACAATGGGAAGCACCTCAGAGATGAGCTCATCCGGGGAGACGTAACCACCGGAGGGAGCAGCATTGGGCGCAGCAGGAAGCCCCAGGAAGAATGTGGGAGTTGAAACCTGCGTAGTCCAAGTATTCCAATATTCTTGATTTCCTGCAACGTTCGGATACTGGCAAGGAGGGTTGTTGTAGAACTGCGGCCACACGATGTCGAACAAGCCCGTGCTGATTGCTGCGCCCAGCCAGTAGTCGGGGTAAGGGCACTGAGGCGCGGCTGTCAACAGCACCGGGTTGTCGGCAGTGCTATAGGCCTTGAGGTTCGTGGCCAAGTCGCCGTAGTAAGTTGGGGTGCCGCCCTCCATGTCCGTCGAGCACGGCCGGCCCGAAGGGGCCGGTGAGCGACTGCCCACCGAGGAAGTTGTTCCATAGGTAGTCGGCCACGGACTTGGCATCATCGGGTGATGTGATGTCGTAGGAGCCGATGCCACCCCCCAGGGAGAGCAGTACCTTCACTCCCAGCTCCTTGCAGCGGGCTATCTGGCTGGCCAGCGCAGGGCATGAGGTGTAGCTGGGGCAGTGGTTGGCCAGGTTGAACTGTGGGCTCTGGCCTTTACCAAAGACGTTCAGGAAAGCTATGATGACATAGGAAAAGGTCCCAGTTTCGCAAGTCTCTGCGAGGGTTGCCTCCTGGATTGGGGGAGGGCCATTCTGACCCCAGTAGATGGCAATCTTCCCCTCTCCATTAGAGTAATCGGCCGAAGCAGCAAGCATGCAGATCATGAGGAGCAAGGCGGAAGATGGAGAAGAAGCCATTTTTTGCATACGAACAAAGGGGAGAAAGCCAGAGGAATGGGTATGCAAGGTGGTGAGATGAAGAGGTGATATATATAGAATCTCCTTTTTCCTGTAGCCCCCCAACCTTATCTGCCGACTGCCGAACACGGGAGAGAGAAAATCACGTTCGAAATGTCTTTTATTGGTGAGATAGGTAAAAGCCTGGAAATACTACTGGAGAAGCCTTCCCTGGCCAGCTTTTTTGTCATCTTCTTGTGCACATTTATTGACTCGATACGAGCGGCCCAAAGGACTCCATTAGTCACACCTTGAGAGACAAGAGAGATTGTAATTCCAAAGCATCTAATCTTATGTTTATGCCAATAACAAACATTAAATAGAAATAAACTTTTGCGGCATATACAAAGAACAGTAACATCCTTAACCCAGAACCGTATTCTACATGTGCATGCTGCGTTGAGGAATCGCTTCATATGGATGTCAATGGTTCGATCGACCGGACATGATCCCAGTATTCAGTTGAAAATCAATTCTAGTGGGCTGATTCAACAAGAAAATTCACACTCAATTGGATTTAGATTTGATGTGGTAAGTCTCTAATTTTGACAAGTCCACGTCTGGTTACACACAAAAATGTTTGATCTGGTTTTGTAGTTTTATATTTGTCGTAGCCTCAATATGATTTGCAAGATATCTAATGGTTCTATCTCATATCCAAATCCAAACAATTGACGTTTCCTAGTTATTCGCATAAGGCTGGTCCCATACTTTGTCAAGCCCCTATGAGTAGTGAAGCTTAAGTTTTAACTGTAAAGGGCGTGCATTTGATGAAAAGATTCACACAACGGTCCATGGCTGATCACCAAACTAGAAATCTTATGCCAGACCTAAGGTTTACGCTTGTTATAACATTAGCAAAATATTTGCTAATAAAAGCAGAGGACCTGACATCTTAGACCAAACAAAGACCAAAGGTCATGATGCGTCCTTCGAGTGACAAAATTTGAAACCATATTCAGTTTAAATGATTTTATAAATCTCTAAAAACTTTGAGAAAACTTCCTCCTTAGATTTAATTATTACAAATATCCAAGTCACTACTCTCGAAAAATCATCAGTAAGAGTCATAGAAGTTGGTCCCTACAGATCCAAAAGGTTGAAATCAAATTTTTGCAGTGATCCAGTTTCAAATATAGAAATGGTGAATGAGTAAGCTTCGCATATCAACGGATTTCACGGTCATGGTTATCAATGCAAACATAAACATGTAATTTCCCAAGTTCTACCAGGTTGACGAACGGCTGATTATGACGAACGGCTGATTATGGGAACTGCAGTTGCCCACACCAGTCTTTTAAAAACATTTTAGTTTTAAATGGGAATCATAAATACTTTTATATATATATATATACATATATATATATAAAAGTATTCCACCATATTTGAGTATTTTTAAACAAGTGCCCCTTTAGCCAATTTTTTTTACTCTGCCACTACTATTGACCGAGAGACATTCCTTAGTGTGTTCCCAAGTAATTCCTTTTAACTTGGCACCTCCATTTTCCTTTTTAACCAAACGAAATGTGAGACGCCAAAATTGAAATCGAGTAGGAAGGGGGTGGTGGTATGTAAATATACAAGGGAAAGGTCTAAACTGGTGAAATAATGAAGAGCAACAAGGGAACCTGAAAAACATGGTGGCGATCGATGATATTTTTTCTAAATCCACTAATAAATGATTGCTGAATATAATCACGCCATGTCTTTTAAAGTATGTTGTTTCCACGTGTTCTACAAAAATGTATTTCATTAACACAATGTTCTTATCAAACGCTTGTCAATATTATGATGTATATAGAATGCGGCCACGGATGTCATACGAATTAGAGCCGAACGTCTCCGGGTAGTCGTACTGCGGCGCTGTCGCCATGAAAATGGGATTCTCCGTCGTGCTTTACGCCGTCAGGTACTCGGCCAGTTCCTCATAAATCTTCAGGAACCAGCGGACGATGATTTCGATGCCGTCCAACACAGTGTCTCGAGGGCGAGAAGACGAGTTGCCCGCGAGGAAGTAGCTCAGAAGGACACAACGTCGTGGATTATAGGCAGTGGTTACGACAAATTCGGTAGCAAAGAAGGAATAGTATAAATAGCCTGGGATTTCCTATCGTCGCATCTTCTTTCGGTTTCGTATAAGGCTCGCTTGCCATGAAACAAAAATCCCATCCCATTCGAAGGAGAGTGACTACGTATGAGACGCATAGTGAGTACGTATTCCGCCTGTACCACCAGTGAAGTGTGCTTGAAATATGGACAGAAGAATTTCTCTTCTTCTAAACTTGAATTGCATTGCATTGAGTGGTATCATTTAGGCATGTTAAAGTCCACTAGCGTAAGGGTGCAAGAATATGAGTAGGATTATTTGGAAAACAGAACCCGCGAGTCACTCACAACGCATTGGTGGGATGACTCCAATAACAATTGTTTCGTGTTGAATGAATCGGGATATAATTTGTTGAACATCTAATAAGGAGAGAGATAGGCTCAATTGCTTTAGTTGTTCTAACAACGAATTTTCAAGATAGACTTATCCAAAATTTACATATCTGCAAGGTATCAGCATTCAAAATCTTCAGGTCATGCGGCTAACAACGGAAAAGGGGCAAGACCTTCGAGTTGGGTGGGGCGTTCTCTGTTGTTGTTGGGAGCAAAAAGGACAAGATATGGTGATAACCTACATACTATAGCTGTGGTACCAAAGAACACAGAGTAACAGCGTCGGCCCAATAAAATAAACTTATTGGGTTGGACTGGCTCAAGCTGGGTATTACCCAGGAACCTGACCTAGCTTGATATATGTATTTAAAAATCGTCTCTTCACTTTTTTAATTTAGTTTTGTTTCTCTCTCTCACTATATATATATATATATATATATATATATATATATATATATATATATATATATATATATATATATATATATATATATATATATATATATATATATATATATATAAAATGGCTCTCTTAGAAACTTTTAATGTGTCACTGATGTCACTCTTAAACACACTTGGTGCCTCCATTTGTGCTTCTAAGATATTAAAAAATAAAAAATTAAATGTTTTAGACATCCAACAATGTACCCGAATGGAATGAAGTTGACAGACTAAGCCCGGCCGATGACCAGCCTTGCCTATGGTTCGTGGTCAGGCTCACGTGAAAAAATGAATTACAATCCGTCCCAGAGAGCTTAAATTCGCACATTGTGAGTCTTGTGACGCTGGTCCAGAAAACGGGGAGGGCGATCCTCCACCTGCCGATTCTCCTATGTGCCCATGCATTACTTTCGTTTAATTTTACAATGAGAATATATTCATCACATCCTTCTTTAGTTTGTTAATGGTCCTTTAAGTCTTCTTAATTTTTCCCGCAAGAGAATGCAACAATCATGTAAGCATTACAGCAAGCTTATTTTATTTAATTTTAAATATTTGTGCATTATGGTCTCCTGCAGGAGCAAGGCACGAATAAGTGTCTTCATGTGAACCAAAAACTGCACCAGCACTGGACGAAACAAGTTGTACTTGTGATGCGGCCATTGATAAGGAAGAATGGTTCAAATAGTGATGGACTAAGTACCCAACCGCTTACTCTTGCAAAACTTATTTTCTACACATTCGAACAGCTTTACTTTTCTATTTCCGAAGTCCCTATACCATTAGATTCTGATATTTTCGTTTGTCGTTGTATATAAAAGCACCAGAAACTTAAGTATGCATAAATGGAGCCTTTTTGCTTCAGACGTACAAGAAAAGAGCTCCTATAGCAGTCCATGGAAGCAAACAGATAAATGAGTTATGCGCCTTTATTTATAATTTGCGTATGCAGCTAAAAGAAGCACTTTCTCTAGAGCGCGCCAGATCTAGACATTAGATGATGATTTTAGATTTTAGGACATGCCCTGACTGGCGAGAGAGCAGTTTCCGGCACTTATTTGGTGATTGCTTTACAATGCGATAGGGCACTGTGGTGCTGCTGTCAACAGGACAGGGTGGTCGCCAGTGCTATAGGCCTTGAGGTACCTGGCCAAGTCGCCATAGCAAGTGGGCTGCCGCTCTCCATGTCAAAGTCGATGCCGTCGAGCACGGCCGGCCCGAAGGGGCCGGTGAACGACTGCTCGCCGAGGAAGTTGTTCCAGAAGCAGTCGGCCGCGGAGAAGAAGCCACATTTTTGCATCTGTGAGCAAGAGGGAGAGAGCCAGAGGAATGGTCATGCAAGGTGGTGAGGTGAAGAGATGATATCAATAGAATCTCCTTTTTCCTAGTAGCCCTCACGTAACCTTATCTGCAGTGCCGACTACGAGTGAGAGGGAAGAGAGAGAGTCACGCTCGAAACGTTTTGGTTGACGGATAGGTAAAGGCTTGGAAATACTAGTAGATAAGTTTGAACCTGCTTTTCTGTCATCTTGTACACATTTATTGTCCCTATACCCTTTTTTTGCAACACATTTAAGAGGGAGGGGGAGAGAGAGAATAAGAACCAGTCCACTTGACCTCTACAATAGCACATGAACATTTCTTTTTAAGATATGAACTGAAGAGGCAACTAGAAAATGTCATTCAATACTGCAAATCCAACCACATGTTGAACAATGGAATACAAAGCCGGTACTTAACACAATTCAACCACATGTTGGAGAATGTAGTGCAAAACTGGTACCTTACCACAAGGAAAGAACCACCATCGATGCATGTCTACTTATAAACTTTTTCTTTGTTAAAGAGCATCAATATGTTAATGAAAAAAACAAAAAAATTGTTTAAAAATATTGACGTGAGAAAGGTTTCAGTCGTGGTGGTATCGATTATGGATGTTGTTTCTACATCCACTTATCAAATGCTGAATATAATCCCACCAAGTTTTTTAAAACATGTTGCTTTCACATCTGTTCTATAAATAATGTATTTCATGAACACATTGTCCTTGTAGTAGTTGTTTGGTTATGGTAACACATTTGAATCTGTCCCAAACAACCCCATAAGAACATTTTTCTCACTAGCGAACTTTTGATACATGTCTATTGGGTTAAATGCGTGCTTACGTTTTTTTTTCATCAGCCTGCTAATATTAGAGATAGCTGGATACAGTGTAGACCATTAGATTCGAAGTGAAGCTATACTCTCAATGTTTGGATGATATAGTACTAAATGTTCATTTGGATTTGGATAAGAATATTTGATTGGGATTGGATCCAGATCAGCGTCTAGTCCAGTTCGTCTCATATGCAAATTAACACTTCATCTCGGTGCCAAAGTAATTCATTCACATGTAAAGCGAACGGCCTTTTTCTAACACTTTTAATGTAATTTAACATCCTTCTTTCGTAATTTTTATTGGACAAGTAGATATCGGGATGATTTGGATTTCGGTTCAAGAACGGCTCCTAAGTGGATGCATGTTTGGACCATATTTGAATCTACATATCTGAAATTATGTTTCGGGTCCGGTAGAATGCGGAGTTGCAGAGCCAGTCCCGTTCCACTTCCAACGCACGTTTCTGATTTGGAGTTGATCTAAGGAGGAAGAAATGAAAGAAGCAGAAGTACTGCAGAAAGTAAAATTTATTTGCTCGCACATCTTCATCCTCGGAACCTTCATCGCGGCTGCGACGACGGGAGGAATGGGAAGACCCAAGAAGATGGGGAACTCAGCCTTCTAGTTAACTATTACAGAGCGAGACCAACAGTTTGGAGGATGTAGGAGAATATGGAAGAAGACTGCCCAACAACGTAAGGCATGATCTCCGCACTGTAGTTGCCATTGGAGATGTCCCAGTACCTGTTCCACAGCATCACTCCTCCATACTTGGGCGACGTCTTCGCCAAGGGGAGCACCCGAGTGATCACATCGTTCGCCGTCATGTAGCCGCTTGCTGCGTCCTCCGCCGTCGGCAGCCCCACCGCGATCATGCTGGCCTCCGTCTTCGCCGCCCACTCTTCCCAAGACGTCGTCAAGCTGCAGTTGTCGTTATAGAACTGCGGCCACACGATGTCATACGAACTAGAGTTGAACGTCTCCGGGTAGTCGCACTGCGGCGCTGCGGCCATGAAAATGGGGTTCTCCGTCGTGCTGTACGCCTTCAGGTACTCCGCCAGGCCCTCATAAATATTCGGGGACCCGCCGCCGACGATAACTTCGATGCCGTCCAACACAGCGTCTCCCAGCGGGCGAGAAGACGAGTTGCCCGCCAGGAAGTAGTTGTACAGATACTCCGCCACCGGCTGCGTGTATGCCGCCGACGTCAGGTTGAGTCTCCGCAGAACGTCGCCGATGGAGAGCAGGACCTTCACCCCGAGCTCCTGGCAGTAGGTGATCTCGGAGCTCAGCTGGGTACAGTCGCCGGTGAGCGAGTTGCAGTGGGTGGTGAGGTTGAGCAGGAAGGCGCTACCGTCGGCGGTGATGTCGAGGAAGGAAATGGCGACGTAGCCGAAGGTGCCGGTGGCGCAAGTTTCTTTGAGGGAGCTTTCTACCACCTCCGACGAGGCAACAGCCTGACCCCAATAGATACCGACCTTCCCTTCGCCATTAGAGGGACGCGTGAACGACGAAACTAGGAAGCAAACGAAAAGGAGACCCGCAAGAGGACGCTTAGCAGAGACCATGGTTAACCACAGAGATGTGTTTGAATTTTAGCTTGGAAGGATCAATATACTTATAAGCACATGATGGTCGGGGAGGAGGAAGAGAAGACTGACTCTTACGTGAGTTCTTCTTCCTCGTTTTTTTTCCTTTCTCATCTACAATGTGGGATTGAATGGCAGTTGACATCCAACTGGTAGGGGTCAGAACTTAGATCCCACGACACCCGGGTATGGTAACGTAAGGACATTGAGGGGCCGCTCTCCTTATTATGTACTATTTTATGCACAGAAATGTACCTTACTTATGAAACATATAACATCTTTTAACTAGTGCCAAACAAAGCCTCTTGAGTTATGGGTGGGTGAGGGAAAGCCTAGAAAAGGCTCCAAGGCCCCCCATTTCCCTGCTTCCAAGGTTTTGAGCTGCATCGAGTTAAGTTCATGGTCTTAGTTATTTTGGCTGAAGCAAATCCAGCATTCTACCACTAACCGGATTCAACTCAGGATAAAAAAGCTCCCTCCTACAAGATTATATGAAAAAGCTGTCATTTTTTCGAGAAACATGAAATGATCCTTGACAAAACAAAAAAAAACCTTAAATGTATGGTTAAATTTAAACTTTATCTTACTGGGATCTCCAACAACATACTTTTTTTTTATGCTATCTCACTTGCTAGCCAGAACGATAAATCCACATTCAAATTCGATAAAATAAAATTAAAAAAAAAAGGCCATTGCATTTATTTCCTCAGCGCGCCTTTCCTTTTCTATCTTTTTCACTTTTCTCTTATCTTTCTAAAAGGGCACGTGTGTTTTCAACACCCGCACGTACGGCGTTTGACTCTTAGGTGGAGATCCGACCGTTGAACCGAATACAAAAACGGCCTGTTAGAATGTAACCAGTTGGTCAGCTTTGCCATGGAATTCTTTTTTCTCAAAGTATCGTTAGAATATTTATTTTTTTGTTTATGTATATTTGTTTTTGAAAATGAACTTTTAAATATTAAGTTGTTGAATTTTCATCGCTTCCTTGTATGAGCTTACTGAAAGTAACAAATACACGAGTTCAACTCAACTCAACAGGCTCAAGCAACTGGAGTGGAGATCCGAGCTCGACTCGACTATACTCGAGCTCGACTTACTTAACTTGTTTGTGTTACTTTAACATCTCTTTTTTTTTTAATTTGTTAAATAATTTCTTTTTAACTATGAATGACCATCTAATAAAAATAAAAGGAACAATTATTTTTGAATATCCATGAAAAAAAACTTAGCAATATAAAATCTCTTATTCATGACACATTTATACAGCCGAGCTGACCTTAGTTTAAACAACTCGACGACGGTGTTCATGTTTTGAAGAGGAGATGAAAGGTTCTTGATTTCGAATCGGGATGCTTTGAACCTTCCGTCCGTCGGCGTGGAAGGTTAAGTGAGTCAAAGGTTGAAGACGGGGCGAGTTCCGACCACCTACCATTCATTTCATTTGTTTGCTGCTTTCCTTTCGAGGCATGGTAAATGCGGCCAAGGCATCCGGTATTTAATTTAATGTGTCCGTTTAGATCTGAATTCTGATACAAAATCCCAGTCCAGTATAAGATTCGTAATATCTGTAACGAGGGAGACAAAGGGGCAGGGGTTATGGCCCTTTCTTAGTTTTGTTTTTCTAATCTACATACAAAATCTGCACGCTGACACGGAATGGCCTGATCTTGTCAAACGCAAATGAGACGCAACCGGATACCTCATATGCAAGGGACAAGGTAGGAATTCTATTCTTTAATGGGGGTCTAATTATAGTTCTAAAATTTTAATAAAGGTCAAAATATATTTTTTAAAATTTTTTATATAGACTAATTAATAATGTTTAAAATTATATGTAAAATTTTGGCCAAAACCTATGTTGAAACTAAGGCTGGGCACGGAGCTGAGACACTAGCAAGTACCTAGTACCCGGCTCGAAATGTTATCGGGCTAGCCTGTGTGGACCTCATAAGCCGAGGTAGGCCCGATAATATTTTTTTAACATATATTTTATTATTTTTTATATATAATTATAATAGTTTATCATAATTTTTTTATATTTATATATTATTTTATATATTAAAAATATATATTTTATAATTTAACCAGGTTGAGCCCAAGATTCGAGTGCCAGGCCGGGCCCGGGTCTTGGTTTCGGGTGTTAGGCCGACCCGATGCCCAGGCTTAGCAGACACATGTTTGGGAGTGAAAGAAAGAAAAAATTATCTCACATGCGGTTGGTAAGAAGCCAATGATGGCCATAGTTCAACCTCTCGTGCTGCAAAAACAGACCAATTCTTAAGTTGTTGGAGGGTAGTAAGAGCAGCAGCTTGAGGCAACAAAAGCAAAAATAATATCCACAAAGGGTGGGGGCTTCGTCGCTTTTGTTAGGTGGTACAAAGAAATGTTTTTCCGCTCATTCAACAAAATTGTGGATAGCATGGAGCAGGAAAACTGGTGGATAGGCTGCAGCATGGAGTATCCTTACACTCTGGATATGATGAATTGACGGAACAATAGTGACAAAATGAGGGCAGCTAACTACCAGTCCCTTTCCCATGTGCTTTGCAGTGTATGAGTGTTAGCAGTTAATATCAGATTATAAAACCAAATTAAGAGTACCGATCGCACGCAAAATTATGTTCCATGTGAGTTTGAGATTGGATTCAAACTAAATTCAAATTGAAGAAATAAGGTTATTAACTTCTGTCGGATTCTCCCCGGCTTATTAACCTTGAGTGATCAAGCAAAGGAACAGAAACAAATGGGCAAGAAGCACAGTATTTTGTTACATCGTCACCAACCTCTTCATTTGCCTTACTTTTTACCAGACAGCTTATTGACTACTAGACTGAGCATCCCATAATACTATCCCATTAATGGCGCCGTGTCTGTGCACCATCAAACAAAGCTCTTAACAGCACTGCTGTATCCCGATTGATCGTCATAGTACTTGTTCCACAACATGATCCCTCCATACTTTGGCGATATCTTCGTAAAGGGAAGCACAATGGAGGTGAGTGTAGTGGTGGGGATGAACCCGCTGGAGGCCGCTGCCTGCGACGCCGGCAGACCCAAGAAGATGCGGTTTTCCGGGATCAGAATGTTCCATGCACTCCATGACAGGAACAGCCTAAAGTTCTTGAACACGGCCGACGGGTTGTACTGACAGGCCGGATTGTTGTAAAACTGCACCCAGACGTAGTCAAACAGGCCGGCTCTGAGTGCAGGTCCGAGCAGCGGGTCCGGGAACGGGCACTGAGGAGCTGCGGTCAGGTACACCTTCTTCCCGGCCGAACTGCGCGCACGCAGGTTCCGGGCCAGGAGATCGTAGTACTGCGGTGACCCCTGCTCTATGTCGAAGTCGATGCCGTCGAGGACGGCGGCGCCGAGCGGGCGGCTGGTGGAGTTGCCCCCTAGGAAGTTGTTCCACAGATAGTTGGAGACGTTGAGGGCGTCTGCGGCGGAGGAGAGGACGTAGCTTCCTGCTCCTCCCCCGATGGAAAGCAGCACGATGACGTTTTGTTGTTGGCAGGAGACGATATCGCTGCTCAGGCTGGTGCAGTTGGTCGTGTTGCTCGAGGGATCACAGTGGCCGGCAAGGTTCAGCTGTGGCGTCTGTCCGTTGCCAAACACGGAGAGGAAGGCGATGTTGACAATGGCGTATTTGCCCGTTGCGCATGTGCTTGCAAGGGTCCCTTCGTTGGCATTCTGGCCCCAATATACGCCAACACTGCCGCCATTTGAGGGTGACAAGAGGGCGAGTAAGATGGAAAGCAGAAGAAAGGGAGGTGCAGCAGCAACAGCACAGTACGACGCCATGTTGGTTAAAATCGTACCAACAAAAGAGTAGAGAGAATTGGGATTGATATGCCAAGATCATTTATAGAATGCGCGCAGAATATCTAAATTAATGGCGATGAGCAAGCATGCAGAATATTTGAATTAACGGGGACGAGCAACTTGGGAGGACTGTGCATGACATCCTCAGATTAAGTAATTAAAGAACGGAAAGTCCACCAGAATATATATATATAGTAGCATTCATGCATGATTTCTGTGGTCCCTTCAAACCTGCCTGCCGTAAACATCTGGTTTGGGCTTCTTACTTATTTGGAGATAGAACAGATTAAAAAACAGACTATTTGAATATTGGTCATTCTAATTCTTGTAGAATCTTCACAAAAGGAATCACACACTAAATTAAATAAGCCTGGTTCTTTCATGGCACGAGAAAAAGTCATCATCAGCATAAGTAAAACAAAAACAAAAGGAGCAGGATTGAGTTGCATGCACAGGGGAATGGAGGCATTTTTGAATTTTTTTTTTTTTATAAAGGATCTGATATTTTAGACATTTTTTATTTTTTTACAATTCCTCTTTGCCGTTTCAAAAAAAAAACTTTTTATTATTTTAATGAGGGCATTTTGGTCATTTCTTGCACACCTAACCAGCTTCGGCCAATGCGATATAATTAGTTCTTCAAGTCTGGAATGTTAATTAAGCCTGATCCGATCTAGATCCTAGGAAGATCCTCAAGTATAAAACAGTTTCTCAATGCAGAGACCGTGTGGAACCAAATCAAACGTGCCTTGAAGGGACATAATTTTGGTTCAACTGTTGCAAGCATATATGCTAACGAGGTCCAACTAAGATAGGATTAAATACCACTGAGTTGATCCATCCAAATATGGAACTTAAATTTTAGGCATGCACCTGGTTGATTTTGAAGGGTCAGAAGCCAAGTGAATCTAGCCCGATTAATAAGAATTATCTTTTAAACTGTTTATAAATATAGTTGGTTAATGGTTACACAATGATCCCAAAATCCTTTACCATTGTAGAGTTCTTTCGATTCCAGCTTCTGGATCAATGGCATTGTGATCTGATATCCTTTATTATGAGTTATAAGAGGCTTTTCTACTCCAAAAGTTCATATCTGAGGTTCTAGTTTGAAGGTTGAATCATGACTTGGATCCAAATCTTGATCCACTAATCCACAGGATGGATTCTCGGTATCCAGCCTTGGATGCAGCAGATCCAGTAATCTCGATTCTAGAACTCTTGCATCTGCAGGTTCACATAGACAAAGAACCAAAGCTTTTTCCACCTGAGCCATGTGCGCATTTCGCGGTCACTATTTGACTACTATATACAAAAAAACAGTTTTGGTGCTGGTGCAGAGAACTAATTAATGGCGGTCTCTTAATGAAGTTTGATTTTCTCTTCAGATGAGCCTGATCAAACTGCCTGGTTCTTCTTCTCTTTCTTCAACGTTCATTGATTATGCCGAAAAAGGAGCTTGCCACACGCAACGGGGTTAGCAGAAATGGGGTGCTACAGTGAATCATGATTGGCTTCCATTAAAAGTTCGTGTACAAAGAAGAATCTTTCATAGCCCAGAGAATTCTGCAGGCGGGTCATCACCATTAAGCCTAAGCTTGTTTAGTAATGGCAGAGAGAGTAGACCTGCAGAACCAGTGGGCTGAATGACTAGATTGATTGCATGATCAAGCTACCCACTTGATCAAATTTAATTCGATAACTAAATTAGGTTTGTCAACTCCATCTCATCAGAGTTTGGACTCTATCAGAGGGTTAGTGACGAACTTAGCGTGTTCAGAGAAGCAGATTAATGGAAGAGAGAACGACAGGTGAGATCAGGTATGGTATTGCCACGGTCTCCGATATTCCATTCTCCACTGTAAATGCCCGTCACCCTCAACAATGGCGGAACAATAAATCAAAATCTCAGTAAATATTTTGATGAGTTTGGGGTCTGATTAGAAGTATTCAAAAGCATCGCCCTTTACGGCGATTCTTTATTGTCACATAATGCCATGACATAAAAATTGGATGCAACCCACTTGAACTCAAAAGCTTCTTCTGTTCAAAAGCATCGTCCTTTATACCTGCTAGTTCCGTTGAAATTTGAAAGTGTTGATGTCATTTTAAGGAAGTGAATTATTTGCCACAATTACTTAGAAGTTTCAGTCGCAACCAAATATGCATGAAATGGATTTCAAACTGATTTTTAGGACAGGGATTTCTAATCTTTCGCCATCTTAATTTGGAGGGTCTTTGATAAAATTTAAAAAAAAAAAAAAAAAAAAAAAAAAAAAAAAAAACTTTTGTGTCATTAGAACATTGCTCTTAAAATATATTGTTCAACAACATCATGTAGAAAACATAGTATACTTATGTCAAGTCCTTAATTATTAGATCTAAGAATAGCATCTACAATTATACTATGTTTGATCGATCAATAACATGATGTCCTTAAAACATGTCTCTATACATAAACATTCTTTTGACCCAAATGTTTTCCCTAAAGGTCGTGTGAGCGCAAGACAGAATGTAACCGGTGTTTTGCCCGCAATCAGTGAAGCATGTATACTGTATTCCAACAATTCAATATGTATGGATGAATTCATCATGGTCAGTTTCCGCTAAACTTTAAATCATATATCGCCAAAAAAAAAAACCAAAACTATACCCCTTTAATTAAAAGTTTGCATCCAGCAATATACGTGTATGACAATTAACCATACATGTACCATTTGTGTTAAGAACTAAATGCATACCTTGAAACATGCTCTCAATCCATTAAAATATAATTGCCACTATAATGTTTCCTCACTTTTCTGTTAATTTTTTTCCTTCACGCCGCCTTTTCAACTCTCAATGTCTACGCTAATGTAGTACTTTTTGTTTTTATATAAAATATTTTCTCGACTTTCGTTCTAGGTATATCTCTCCACCACATCCTTTAAAAATATGAAATGACTCTGACGTTGTCAACAGGTTTTTAATGAGTAAATAAGCCTAGTTGTATTGGGTTAGAAAAAAGAGCTGGATCGATAATCCAATTTGGATTTCGTATATATGCAGTTTCATAACCAAAGTTGAATGCAAATCTGATATCCAACTGAGATCTGACAAAGGTCTGACACTACGAATGATATCATGTTAGTAGGATCCAAATTTAGTTTGAGAGATGAAATTTTATTCCAAGTTCAAATCCAAATCTATCTACACAGAATCTGAAACGAAGCCATTTACATCCCCATGAAAAAATTCCTTACAATGCGAACATGCAACAGAGCCATCGATAAACGACAAAAACCATCAAACTATCTTCTTTCGCTTTTTCTTTTTTCTTTGGTGTGAAGGGCAAGTTCTTAGCCAATGGAGCATATCATTTTTCTTTTGGGTTTCCTTCTGCTTCAAGTTTTTACTAGGTTCAGTTATGGATGCGACCTGTGGTGACGTTGGGAGACCCGATTGGTGGCACAATAGACGAAGAGATTCAAATGGCCGGAGTTCAGCCAATTGGGTATTTTTCTTTCTGAAGTCTGCGATTTCAATGACTGGATCTTTTGAAGATGAAGATACCTTCTAACCAAGGCGCGCGGTATACTCGTCAACGACTATCTTGTGCATCCACAACTGAACACGGCTGGCTGGATCTTTTCGATGGCTTAATTATTTTGTTAACTAACAACTGTGCAGAAAAGATGTTATTAACAATTTTTTCCTTGGGCTAACGCCTTATTCAAAGAATTTATCCCTCGCTTGCCTTGTCGCCATTATCGGGTGCTCCAAGCTATTTGAAGCGTAAGAATATATTGGTATCGATCGTAACTGTTACAACATCCCAACAAACGCATATATTTGCACATCTTTTTGCTCATAGTCAAATCTTCCGGATGGCGGCAACAAGTTGTAAACAAAAAATGGACAAAACAGCTCGAGCCGCCCAATCATTCTTGTGTCGGTTAAAAACAAGGATGGCAAACAACCCAATCTTTCCATTTTTATCATTTCTTCTTGTCGTGACAATCAGAGCGGATTATGATTGACTTGTGTATAAATCAGTTGGGTGTACTGCAGAAATGTTTGAAATCCCGTTGTTCTTTGAGCTCTTTGTCGCAGCACTTGTTGCTGTGTCACACACGCTCTTCTTTTGCCTGCGAAGCATCACTAAAAGCAGTAGTTAGTATTTGGAGTTCAAGAACTTCACTACCAGCGGCCTCGGTTGGAAGGTCGTAATTCCTTTCCTTTCCGTTTTATCGTTTTTTATGCCTTTTGCCAGTTTTATGGACCTTTTTCTTATGTAAATTCATTCTTGATAGAAACCAGACTAGAATATTGTCAACTGCAGCAGATAATATGTGACTCTGAGAATGTGTCTGCAGCAGCAAATTCAGCTGGGGAGAATTACTTGACATAGTTCTCTTCATTAAGTCAAAGAGAATGACATAAGAAACTAGAAGATCTTTTATTACAGTGAAAGGAAAATCCTCTCAACCCCATTCATGGGAGACAGATCACAGAGAGAAAAGAAATCATCTTATTACAACCAAGCTTCGCCTATGGCGGCCACTTATTTCTAACGCAACGTCTCTCGTTTAATTACTAGACATAGTTCTTAATGGAGCTGCTGTATCCCGACTGGTCATCATAGTATTTGTTCCACAACATGATGCCTCCGTACTGTGGATATGCCTTCAAACTCGGAAGCACGTTGTTGATGAGCGTGGTGTTGGGGATGAACCCGCTCGATGCAGCAGCAGGGGAGGCAGGTAACCCCACGAAGATCTTGAACGCGGGGATCCCAAAGGTCCATCTCGTCCATGACACGAAGAACCGGTTCCCGTTCCCCCACCTGTTCCTTGGAAATGAAGGGTACTCACAGGATGGGTTATTGTAGAACTGAACCCACACATAGTCAAACAGGCCAAGCCTGAGCGCAGGCCCAAGCCGAGGATCAGGAAATGGACACTGAGGAGCTGCACTCAGGAACACCTTGCTCCTCCAGGAACTCCGTGCTCGCAGGCTCGCGGCTAAGATGCTGTAGTACTGTGACGAGCCCTGCTCTATGTCGAAGTCAATGCCGTCAAGAACCGCACTGCCCAGTGGCCGGCTGCTGGACCTTCCTCCAAGGAAGTTGTTCCACAGATAGTTTGAGACATTGATGGCATCGGCAATGGAGGAGAGGCCGTAGCTCCCTGCTCCTCCCCCGATGGAGAGCAGCACCTTGATGTTTTGCTGTTGGCAGGAGAGGATGTCGCTGCTCAGGCTGGTGCAGTTGTTGGTGCTGTTCGAGGGGTTACAGTGGCCGGCAAGGTTCAGCTGCGGCGTCTGTCCATTGCCAAACACGGAGAGGAAGGCGATGTTGACGATGGCGTACTTGCCTGTTGCACATGTACTTGCCAGGGTGCCTTCCGCACCGTTCTGGCCCCAATATACGGCAATTCTGCCGCCGTTTGAGGGTGAGAAGAGGGTGACCAAGATGGAAAGCAGAAGAAAGGGAGCAGCAGAAGCAAAAGAGAAGGAAGCCATGCTGATTTCTGCGTGCTGAGAGTTGGGTGGTGACCAAGGAGTTGATGCCACGTTCAATTTATAGGCAAATTTCGGAAGGAGACTGCATGAACCACTTGGAGATCTTGTAGATGCAATAATCGAAGTGACATGTGCAATGGAATGGTTAAAGGAAGTCCACGGGGTGATGGAGACATTGCTTGTTAATTTCATCCACCAAACTTACGCAAAGGGGCATGCACGATCAAGGCTTCCTCTAGATGATGAATAGAAAAGGGATTTGCAGCCATTAACTTCACAAAAACTAAGACGAAAGTCGCAACCAAACAAAAAAATTGGAAAAGCCCTCTTCTCAGAGTAGGATTTTTGAACATAAAGGTAGACTTGGAAATTCATGAAGTATGTGAAAAATATTGAAAGGACTGCTAATAGTGAAGTCGTCGTTAATCGTTATGATTATACAGTGGCAGTGAAAGGGCACAAGCTTCTAACGAAACTAGTTCGATGACAGATAAAATCAAATACTTAATTGTCCCACTTATTCCATAGAAATGTTACTTTTTTAGCCACATTCTCGTATCAATCTATAAAATAGATTGCATTTGTCTTTGAGGTGTCAATGTTATATTATATTTTTTTGGAAGGTATGCTCGATTATTAACATACTGTAAAAATTTTGTTGAAATTTTATCGAAATACCATCAGATTAATATATCCCTATACATTTTTATTAGAATAAGATTCAGAAAAATAGCTTGAGGTTCAAGCGTAGCATTTTCTAGTTTGAGAAAATGAAAAAATTTCATTTCTAGTAGACAACCAATGTATGCATAAATTACGTACAACTACTTTTGGTAACTGTAAAACATGCAAAAGCATCTTAATAAAGTGTTACCTATCTATTGCTAAAGTTAACAGGCACACAAAAAAAAATCAAAGAATTATTTTTAAAGTGAATTTAATTTTAAAACAGATGTTGGCATTTTTCTTTTCTTTTTTATCATTTTACAATACTTCAAATTAAAATTTTTAAATAAGCAAATTTGCAAATAAACCATACATCTAGATATGATAGAATTCATGTGACGATCGTGAGCGATGGTCTGGCACATTAACAACAGTACCTGACCAAATCTTATTCAAGTCCACAGTGGATAGTTATTGTTCCGAGTAGTAATAACAGCATGGTTAGAAATGACTACCATCGCATTACAATCTTCCAGTTCACGAGACGTCAGCCACTAGCAAGTTGGAGCATCTCTCTCTCTCTCTCTCTCTCTCTCTCTCTCTCTCTCTCTCTCTCTCTCTAGAAATACCACCGTGAAATATTGTTCATCACTCTCTCATGTGCCAATGCCATATGAATTTTCTTGCGTTCTAAATACATGCACATTTTGAGAGTCCAGAAAGATGGATATTTTGTCCCAATCACTAGGAGGGAACTCAATGGAACTTTGACTGTTCTTATCATCGTAGGTATTTTCACTAGCCACTGGTTATAATCTTAGTATGGGCTGCAATGTATTATTATCTGTGCATTGTGTGCTATCGAAGCGTTAGACCAGTAATTTTGATCAATTGAGTTGGGTTTAATTGTCATTTCCGAAAACATGAATAATTAAATAAATGTGGATACCGGAAATTGGTCTTGAGCCTATTGATGGACTGTATCTGAAAATTCACTAGAAATGTTTATATTCATCCCTTAAGAGAGAGAAACTGTTATTTTCCGGCATAAACGCTGTGATAGACCCTACCCCGAATCGAAACACAATTTATTCGGACGTTTTGACAATTTCATTGGCTAAACAAACACAGTTCTGTATTTGATCATGAGATTTTCCAACAGCAGCGCTTAGAACTCAGAAGGGAAAAATTAATGGATTCCTCGCTTTTCTCTCTCGCTAGTTCACCATGGTAAAGAAGTACGGGTTCACAAACACGCAAACAAGGGCCATGACAACCGCGCAATTGGATCCAGCACCAAATAAAATCCACATATTCTTTGGAACCCGAAACAGATTTCGAGGTAAGCCAAGATCTAAAACTGATTCTCTTTTTCTGCTAAACCCGAAACAGATTTTGTTATATATTTTAATTTTATCGGTTCTTTCTCTCTCTCTTTGTATTATATGGGGTTTACGGATGAACTTACCTTGTCCAATGAAGTAGATTCCTGGAGGAGGAATGAAAGGTGAGGTCAGGCATCTGATTTACGATGTCCACTGCAAACGTCCATTACCCTCAACAGTAACTGGACAACAAGTCAAACTAAGACCAAAAATATTTTGGTGAGTATTTTTTCCATTTACGGCGATTCAATGTCACATGGTCCCCATGAATAAAAATTGGGTGCAACACGCGCGAACTTAAAAAATTCTTCTGTTTTGAGACAAAGGAATAAGGTTCCTCCATCCCTGCCTAGCTCGTTGAAACTTGAAAGTCTTAATATCAATTTAAGGAACTGAATTATTTGCGAAAATTAGACGGGGATTTCCAATATTTATCTTAGAACATTTTTTTTATTAAAACGCCTGTCTAAGAACATATTTTCAATAACATCGTGTTCTTATTTCAAGAAACATGTGTAATCATATCAAGTTAGAGTTTAATTATTGAACAGTAAGCATACTATATGTGTTTTTTTAGGCCTGGGCATCGGGCCGGGCCGCCGCTGGGCCGGCCCGGTATGGGCCAGGCCTGGTTATCACTTTTCTAGCCCGACCCGGCCCGACGGCCCGACTCCTTCTCCCTCTCTGCGCGGCCCGACTCTCTTCCCCTTCCTTACTCCCTCTCCCGTTCTGGTTCCCTTTCTCGTCTCCCCCTCTGCCATCTCCCGTCTCCCCCTTCCCCTTCTGTCATTCCCGTCTGAGACTCCCCTCCCTCCCCCTTCCCTTTCCCCATTCCCCATTCCCCATTCCCGTCTCCATCCCCTTTCCCTCCCTTCCCCTTCCCCTTCCTCCACCTTCCCCATGGCTATTCCCGTTTCCCTCCCTCTTCCCCTTCCCCATTCCCGTTTCCCTCCCCGTTCCCCCATTCCAGTCTCCCTTCCCCATTCCCGTTTCCCTCCCCCTCCCCCATTCCCGTCTCCCCCTCCCCATTCTCATCTCCCTTCCCCATTCCCGTCTGAACATGGGTTTGAAGAGGGTTTCTGAGACTGCCATGGCCTATGTGATTGCCATGGCTTTTGCGACTGCCATGGCCTCCCCATTCCCGTCTGAACATGGGTTTGAAGAGGGCTTCTACGACTGCCATGGCCTCTGCGATTGCCATGGCTTCTGCGACTGCCATGGCCTCTGCCATTATATCTCCGTCGTCGTCACCACCATCATCAACCCCACCACCGCCACCAGTATCATCACCTTCATCGACAACATCGACATCATTCCAAGAGCATGATGCAGAAGAGGGTTTACACTTTACTGTCTAGGGCTTTGGGAGGGGAAAACCCAGCAAACACGCACGGTGTCGGTGCAGAGAGAGAGAACGAAGAGCGACGGAGCGAGCGTGGGCTGCATCGTCAGCGGGCCGGGCCGGGCCCAACTTTTGGTGGCCAGGCCTGGTACCCGGCCCGGCAATACTTTCGGGCCGACCCTTACCGGGCCGACCCGGCCCGATACCCTCCTTTAGTTTCCTTAAACAATAACATGATGTACTTAAGACATTTAGAAACGTGAATATTCTTTTCAACCAAACATCTTTCCAAAGGTCGTTTGAGTGCTAGACAGAATTAAGTCCTATAGCAATATTATATTCATTTCAGGCATTTCATGGCGAGAGATAATCGGGCTCCTAAGATCACAATGACATCTATGCTGACTTTATACACTGTATTCAAGCAAATCAAAATGCATGCATGAATTCATCATGGTCAATCTGAACAGGACATATATATATATATATATATATATATATATATATATATATATATATATATATATATATATATATATATATATATATATATATATACCTCATCATTTAAACGTTCACAGCCATCAAGTCTTGTATGTGCATGACAAATCATGCATGTACAATTTATGTTTTAAGAAAAGAATATCGTGACTCATGCTCTTAATTAGATTCCGTCTCTGTGAAGCCTCCATCACATAATGGGTGGGAACTGAGGTGACGTTAGGAGACGCAATTGGCGGAAGGTAAGTAAAAGCGGAGCAATAATGCAACGAATTGCCCGAGTTCAAACAATTGGGTTTTTTTCTTGAAATCTGCTATCCGGTGGCTGGATTTTTCATGATTGACTTAATATTTTGTTAATAAAAATCAGAGTTGACATGAGAGTTACCAATATCTTTTTTCCTCTTCTTTTAGCAACTCTTAATTATTCGAAGGATATATCCCTCGCTCGATCAGTTGTCGCCTGGTTCATCGGGCGGTCCAAATCATTGAGGGATGAAGAACGATGAAGAAATAATATTGGTAAGTCTGGTTGCTAGTTGTTCACAACATCCAACACAGGCACCACATGCACATCTTATGCGCGCAGTAAGATTTGTTAACATACCAGTTAAAATGGACTTAGGAGTTCATAATATATGTCAAAAGCATTGAAAGGACTATTAGCAGCAAAGTTGCGTTAATGATGATACCACCTGCAGTAGAAGGGCACAAGCTTCTAACGAAACTAGGTCGTTAACAGATAAAAGTAAATATGTTTTGTCCCACTTACCCTAACATCACTTTTCAACCACATTTTTGCACAATCTCATACCATGCTATAAATAAATTACAGTTGTTTTTGTAGTCTTAATGTTTCATTAAATTGTATAGATTAATTCTTCCAATTGACAATTTCTCTTATATAATTGAAGCAGCTAAATATTTTTTTTTTCTTTTCCGTTCGATCGAAAGGTCAATGTGGTGAAACCAGGGCTCCTCCTTGAGAAGATGAGAGAGAGAGAGAGAGAGAGAGAACAGATCTGGGCCCAGACTTGATGTCCACATATGTTTATAAAATGGTATATATGAATGTATGCATGTAAGTCTGATTTTTTCTGAACATTAGCAGTTAAATAATTAGTTTAATACTTTAATCGTCTCAACGGGTGTAGCGCAACAAAGTGACTTACACTTTTAAGGGATCTAAGGTTCGAATCTTGTGTTCGATGTCATGCACCATGTGTTACTTAGGTTGCAAATGGTGGCAAGCATAACGAAGTTGAAGAATGGACCTAAGTCTACAAGCCAGAACCCCGAAAGTAAAAGGGTATGACCTTGAGAGTTTTATGTGGAAGGCAGTTTCTCTTAAATAAATATTAAAATAATTAGTTCAATCTATCATCTGTTTTTACTATGTATTGTGTCCATGTGAGGTTGGTTGAATTTAGTCGTCGTTGTTTCACTTATTGGAAAAACAGAGCATTGTTTGCATTATTTGTTTAGTCGGGAAGCGAGGAAACATGCAGGCATCATCACCACAAATGACAAAGTTGATACTATACCATATGTACACCAAGCATGGTTATCTCTGTTCTGGACAAAATAGAATATTAATTGCATTTGGTCCCTGTTTGGCAGGCTTAGGTTCATGTGGAATTACAAGCATTAGCAAAGCATGATTTTCAAATTTGTCGAGACGAAACCCCCAAAAGTTCTCTCGAAACTTTTCTCTATTTTCAGGTAGTATTGTCTGCAAAGGAAAAGGGAGATTGATTACTCTACCTACCCTCTTCCTGGAAGGCAGTACCATAGTCTTGTGTTGCCAATCTGCTGTAACTGTTTACCCAGTTTGGTGTTAAGATATGGTTTTGATGATGGAGTTGCATGTTGCATTTTCAAGCAACTCTATCTTTAGTGCAATGTTTTGGCCACAGTGGTGCTCCCAAACATCAAACGGTATTATAGGAACCAAATACACTTCTCATTGCTTACAGTACCTTAGGCTCATTTACCCAAGTCCTTAATCATGCAGAAAATTTCAGTAGATCTTCCATAACCCCCAGTGGTTTTGGTTGGGGTACAAAGACTGCGCTCTTCAGAAACTAAGTTGCTTGGAAAGATCATCATAGTCACGAAATGGGCTAACATTGTTTGCTTCAAATTTCATGAAATGCTTTTGAAGTCGAGACCTCCACTTGTAGATGGGTGGTAACTGATTGTAGTTTCATTGAATTTTGGCAATTTTACATCCTTATTTTGATGATTCCAAATCCAAGTGTTAATCGAAGTCCTAACATGATTCAAACTGACTATGCACACAAAAATGCTGATATCACATGGACAGCAAGCACTGCTGTTGCCGTGTCAAAGCTTAAAAAGTTTTCTCTTGAAGAAATTAAGAGAAGGATGAATAGATTGGCTTGTCATAAATTTATGTTACCAGAGTATTGGCCAAGCTAGTGATAGTAGTACCTATAAGAATTTGCATTGGACATTGTCCTTCTTTTACAGTCTTTCTGATAAATTTTCGGTTGGCTGTGACTTCCAACTGTTTCTGTAATCGTTTCAACCAACTTAGTCAGTGCGAATCCATTTCATTTAATGACGCGACGCGGATCCTTATGAGACTGATACAGTGAAAGACAAGCAATTATGGAGAACTTTGATTCGAAGGACAAGGACTCATCCCTGAACACAAGTTTGCAGAAAATATTTCTCTGAAAATGTAGTGGAAAGCAGATCTAAGGGTAGTTGGCAAATGGATCACTCTTGAAAATCAATGAATTTGTAAATTGCAGAATTTTTATTTCCAACAGACTTGAACCCCTTTGCTGAAAGCAGTTGTAGGTGTTGCATTAGTCCTTTCGTCGTAGATAGATCACGTGCTACTGCTTCACTTGGAGGTCCTTGGAAACCAATGAAATTGTTTACTGCAGAATGTTTTTCTTCTCAAATAACATGAGCTCTTACGTTGAGAGAAACTTTAGGCATTGCTGCAGTCGTTTCCTCATGGATAGATCATCTGCATCTGCCGCTGCCGCTGCCTCACGAAGTGATTGTGCTTTGAAGTTGTGAGTCTCATCAGATTGAGATGTTGTCTCCATCAACCAAGTGGATCTAAGACAACTACCAAATTCTCAAACATCTTCTACTGTTATCTGATAATCTATATGTATGTCTTAGTTACACTTCTACTTAGTAGACACTACTAATCCGAGCAAACTCGTTGATTCATATGCATTTATGTTCAACCCAGTTACTTCTTAACTTTAGCTAGGCTGCCCATTATAAATGTAACATGTGAAACTATACGAATCTATATTCTGATCCACCCTCCTGGTATACATTCTTTTCCTGTCCTTGGAATTTCTATTTGGATCCTTCCCGCAGAAAGAGTCTGGTGGTTGAGTTGAGTCTCCCAAATAATGTTGCTGAGGATTCCACTTCTGTAATTATTGATCCTTCTTATTAGTTTTTATCCATGCAAATTGTTGCGCTTCTCAGTAATGGGTGCACTGGTCCTGCAATGAACAATCACCACGCTCGTTGAGGTAACTTAATATATGCCTATGCCGTGAGTGGTGCATTCCTCTTATATTGTAGGTAAAGCAGGGAGCCTTACTTTCTCCAGGTTCTGAAGAACTTTCTTGAGCTTCTGCAAAATGATTTGAGACCTAGGTTGGGTTGGGTTGAATGGACGACTGATGCGTTACCTTAACAAAATTTAAGTTTCTTTAATTTGCATATATCAAGTTTTTATGCAAGTGTTTAGTTTCCAAAAGAATGGGCTTAAGTTCAGCTTTTGCAATTCCTATTGCGTGTGTAGCTACAGCTCTGCTCCAGAGATCCATTGTTCAAATCTTGTTCCTTCCAGAAACTATCTCACCCGCAGCTCATTGAGTTGTTGTTTGTTTTGAGCTCAAGTTTCTTCGTCTTGCAATAGGAATGACAGATGCTTTTGGTGACGGTTCTCCTCCATCACGAACTTGGCAGTCACAAGCCACCGTTGTCATCGATACATAAACCAAGAAAAGCGTCTGCCTCTTAACCAAATAAGAACAGTCCAGCTTCACAAGAGTGATGAACTTAATGGGAGCAAAAGGCCTCGGAGTCGCTTGTTCAAATTGGGAGTTGTTCCGGTTGAAGCGTTTTATAAATTCAAAAACGTGGTCTGACATTTAATAGAATAGCAAAAAACACAATCAAGTTTTATCTAACTGCTTTTATGTGGCGGATAGTTTGATGGAAGAACTAAATCCTAATTCTTCAAGCATGAGTTTGTTTCTGTTCAATTTCTCTTTTGTAAAATATTAATTTATAATATGTTGTATAAAATATGCTTCTGAACCATTTTCGCCACTGCCTTATGCGGATCTGAATGCGCAGTTGCATACTGCATGTTCCCAATCAGCATTTTCAGTTGAAAAGAAATAAGTACGATTTTGGAAGCCTATTAAAGATGTAGGACTGATCACGAGAAAACTTTTCAAACTAGCAGCTTCTCCCGGAAAAATAAGAAATACACCGCCTCCAAGACCCTCGGCAACCCTCTCTCCCCCTGCTTTTCTCTCTCTCACTCTCTTCGCATCGTTCTGCTACTTGGCCGGACGGGGATGGGAAAGAGGATGATGATGGACGGCGGAAGGTCGCCGTCGAGCATTCAACGGATGCTACTGGCCAGGCTTGAGCAATACGCCTACAACCACGACAACGCCAACGATGATGACGTCCTAGACCACCTCCGCACCAGCTACCCTACCCGGAGTACAAGCGCCAGAAGCTGGAGCCCTTCCGCCGCTACGTCCTCCCTGCTCTTCGCCGCGTTCGCTCCTCCATTGCCGCCGCAGCGAATTCCCCGTTGGATGAGGAACACGACGAAGGGGGCTGCTGCTCCACCCCAGCCTCCGCTCTCGCCGAGTCCTCGCGGAGAAAGAATAAGAAGAAGGCGAGGATAGACCCTTCTGAGGTGAAGCTAGTTCTTACAGAGAGGGAGCACCTGAGGAAGCGGAAGATGGCTCTCGGTGATAATGTTGGTGACGAGGACGATAATGGTGAAGAGGACGACAGGTCGAGCTCAGAGGAGGCTGATTCTTCGCCGCAGTTTGACCTAATGAAATCGATGATGAGATCGAGTTATGGTAAACTTAAGGGAGCTTCTGCAACTAGCGCCAAAAGAGAGATGCCGAAGTTCCAGAGGAATCTGGAGGTCGTGTTGGACGCGAAGGAGAATGTGGAGGCGGTAAAGATGGAGCAGACGGGTAGAATTGGGGGACTCGGAGTAACAGTGGCGGCTGCAGCGGCGGCAGAGTCGAATGTGTCGAATATGGTGCTGGAGGATGGCAAAGGGATGAGCGGGAGGGAGAAGAGAAGGGCGAACGGGATGAGGTGGACGAGTCTCTCTTTCCGGCAAATACGCATTCCGAGCGTCTCCCTCTTGGCTTCCTAAGTCTCCTCTCTGCTTTCGTCTTCCCCTCGTCGGCTCTCTACGGTCTCCTCCTCGTTCCTGGAACAGCGAGTTCCTCGAAGGGGAGTTCGAGAGGGACAGCCTGTGCATAACTGGGTCAAACGCTCCCTCCTTTGTACGGGCAAAGCGCATGACGAACGAGTTGACGCTCGCATGACAATTGACACCCAGGCGGGCCGCCGCGATGGCTCTTGCGGTTTTTTCTCGAGTCCATCTCTATTCTCATTGAAGGCTACTTGGAACATGTCTGCCACTTGTTTGGTGATATTTAAGAAAAAACCAACATGCTAAGTTTTCTTCCCTTTTTGTACTTCATTTTATTTATGTACAGAAGAAAAAACCGCAAACACACCATATTTTACAGTATAGACACACATGTAAACTCGACGCAGCTCTATATAAACTAAGAAAACCATTAAAGGCATTAAAATCTGAGGCCTTCTCTGAATCTTCAGAGCATCTTAGAGCAAGCTGCATGGACCATCATCGACTGCAGGTTTCTTTCAACAGCAGGGTTCACAGGGTGGAGGTGGAAGGGCACATGGAGGCATTCAAGACAGATATTATTGGTTTCTTTCAACTAAACCAATATTATTTAAAGATCATATTTTTTGAAAGAAGTCCACACTACTGTGAACCAATATTACAGAAGTCCACACTACCAAACTCATGCTCCACCTGACATCTGCAGTCTGTCCTCTTGAAGGTCTCCATGTGCCCTTCCACCTCCACCCTGTGAACCCTGCTGTTGAAAGAAACCTGCAGTCGATGATGGTCCATGCAGCTTGCTCTAAGATGCTCTGAAGATTCAGAAGATTCAGAGAAGGCCGCAGATTTTAATGCCTTTAATGGTTTTCTTAGTTTATATAGAGCTGCGTCGAGTTTACATGTGTGTCTATACCGTAAAATATGGTGTGTTTGCGGTTTTTTCTTCTGTACATAAATAAAATGAAGTACAAAAAGGGAAAACTTAGCATGTTGGTTTTTTCTTAAATATCACCAAACAAGTGGCAGACATGTTCCAAGTAGCCTTCAATGAGAATAGAGATGGACTCGAGAAAAAACCGCAAGAGCCATCACGGCGGCACGCCTGGGTGTCAATTGTCATGCGAGCGTCAACTCGTTCGTCATGCGCTTTGCCCGTAAAACGGAGGGAGCGTTTGCAGGCACGCCGTTATGCACAGGCTGTCCCTTCGATGAACTTGTTGTTCCGTGGCTGGAACGAGGAGGAGGCCGTAGAGTGCCGACGAGGGGAAGACCAAAGCGGAGAGGAGATTGAGGAAGCCAAGGGGGAGAGGCCCGGAATGCGTATTTGCCGGACAGAGAGACTCGTCCACCTCATCCCGTTCGCCCTCCTCTTCTGCATTCTCGTTCTCCGCATCTTCTCCTATGATCCAACCCAAAAAGGTGAGACAATTTCTCAGTTCTTGCTCGGTCTCCAATCGGAAAGTGTTCATTTCTCTTTCGCCTCTCCTCTTCTCGGTCAATTAGAGAGCACTTATGTTGTGAGAATTGGATAAAAAAGGAGATACCCTTCAATTAGAGTACTGCACATCTGAACTACAGGTGTAGTGCCTATGAAAATCACCATTTGCTATTACACGTGAGAATGCTTACTGGTTCTGGGCTTTACTGTTTGCTTTGCAACTGCTGATATTGCAGCGTCTCCATTTGAACAAACTCTATATTCTAATTTGAACAAAGACCAGCTTTGGCACTGTCCAGCCTGAAAGATGAAGGATCAAACACGTCTCCATTTGAACAAACTCTAGATTTTAATTTAGCAGAAAAGTGAATGACAATGTCAACGGTGTACTTGCTATGTTTTTGTATAAAGAAGCATTTGGTTTCCAAACTATAGTTTTTTGTAAAGGTAGATCGGGTTTTGGCAGCGATTCAAAAAACTCAAGTTTGCTCAAGATTTTTTTCACATGATCGAATCTTCGCTTTGGTGAAGAAGGTAATGATGTATTTGGTCGTCTATAGGCTATCTATAGGCTTCATTCTTCTTCGTTAACCATTCTGCTCTGATACCAAGTTAAAAAATAAAGAAGAAGAACAAATAAAAACCAGCAATGAAAAGATTCTTTTCATTAAACGTGCATGGTTTTTCACCATGGAAGGCCACCATGAACTTTGGTTACACAATACATAGAACGAGCTTAAATAGTTGAAGTTCCTATGATTTTGACAACAATAAACATGAGAAACTAAATCTTATTTTTGTGAAAAGATTTTCTTCTTCCTTTATCATTAATTTTGATTGATCTTGTTGGGGATTGTTTCCTTGAATTTTTCTAAAACGATTATCTTTCAACTTTATCATTAATACCACCGTCAATATTTTTCATCCTAAAGCAATTTTGATTTCTAAAGGATGAATACACAACGAGGACTCGAGGAGGCTTTTGATAGGGTAAAAAAGAGAACTGTTACAAGGGTAATTTTTCGAGGAAGAATGCCCGAAGATTCTCCAAGGGAAAAAAAAAATTTCCTTCTTTCAGTATGATGCATGGCTGAAGCCTAGAAATCATTTTCCCAACAAAGTACACCTTTAAAAGTTTTTATTCACCATCAACAACCCCATGGAAGATGGGGAGCGAAGTGACTTCACAAGTCCTGAAAGATGTGAATCCATGTGGTCATTTGGAAGCTGCCGTGGTCAAAAATATATTTTGCCCCATGGGAGGATGGGAGAGGACGTAGCAGACAATCCGAAAGAGATGGTATGGAATTGCTGCATTTTATGCTCAGGCTTAAAATTGGGACATAAAAGATAAGGGACTCTTGGCGATTTGGTTGAAGGGAGTAGTGACCAGCATTGGAAACAGAAAGATAGCAGTGGCAGTTTTGAAGGTGCCTGGTGTAAGATGGTCAGGTAGGTGAGAGTGCTGGCTTAGGGGATCTGGTCAGCTAAAAAAAAAAATTATCACATTTATCCCTTAATGACGTCTCCATTTTGTGTCTAACAATAGAGGGTGGAACTGTTGCTTGACGAGTCTTTTCGCAGCAAGAATGGAGGCAGATTAGGATGTTGAGCAGATTTGTGGTATCAAGTGAGAAAAGCTGGAAGGTGGCAGATTGGTGTTGATTAGGAGGCATTGCCGGCAGATATCATCTTCGTTAGCTGTAGGAATGGGCCAGAAGAGCGTCTTAATGGCTTGTAAAAAGGCTTTGTTTTACAGGTAAACTACTGGATTGAAGTAGCCAGTTATTGTTCTGCACTTTGTCGTCCTTCCATACATATTCGAGAAAGGTTTGATTGGAACTGAACCAGACACAAGCTTTCAATGTGTCCAATTAACAAGCTAGCAAGCGGACCACTTGATTTGCTAGATCCAACAAAGGCGTTCCAGGGAAGAGAGGATATCAGGAAGTCGGCTATGTTTTTCTACAGAAGACTAGCTTCCTGATCCATTTTCAACGCGTTCATGCTTAAAGTTCCAAAAGACTAGACCGAAAAAAGCAATTAACTACCAAAGTGAAAAAGAAGACATTCTCAAGGAAAAAATATGGCAAACTTTTAAATAATTTAAAAAATCATGAAGAGCAGAAAAATTAAAATAAGTGAGAAACTAATAACATAAACATCCAAAAATAAATAAACAAACAACAAAGAAATACAAGCATTTTGGCATTCAAAAATATGAGAAAACGCCTAAAATTAAAAAAAAAATGCAAAAACACGAAAAAAAAAATGTTTTTTTCTCGTTTTGGAGTTGTTTTAAGTGTTTTTTTTTAAGTTTCAAACGTCTGACTTATTTATCCTGTTTTATACACTTTTGAAAACAAAAAATGTTTTTTAAAACCATGTCAGGACTCCAGACTTCATCATCGGCCTTGCCTGAAGTTATGCCAAAAAATGCTCTAAATACATGCACACACGAAAGAAAGCATGAGCTTAGGTGAGACGCAAGGATCATACATTTACTCATATAAACTTCTTGATAATACAAAAGGCTAAAAGCTTATGAGAAATCTACTCACGGTGCATTCTTTTCGCATAACGCAAAACGCTTTAGTAAATTCTGCCTCCTCGGGCCCTCATGCAAACCGAAGAAAGTAGTACCTGCAAGACAGAAAAACAGTAGTTATTATAATAAGAATAGATTCCCATTCCCGCTAACATAATAGCACCACACGGTGTTAATTTATTTTAAATGGTTGGTTCTTGCGTTCTTTAATTTTATGAAGAACTTACTTATAAGTAAAAGTAAATATTTTCCCTCTTCTTTAGAAGGATTTTTCACTTTTCCGCATGCATTTCAGATTTTCACCATGCCAACATCAATTTACCAAGATCTCAAGCGTCCCTCAATCACGAATAAATTCTGGAATGCTTAAGTAAAAGGTAGAGGCCATCTTCTGACAGCTATATTTAGAGATGTATCTCCATAACCCATACGGCAAGGTACAGATATGGCATGCCAAACCTAGATATGGCATGCAAAACCTAGACATATAAGCATAAAAAAACAATAAACTAAAAACACATTCCAAAATATTTCTACTTGGCAAAATACGCCTCCACCATAAGAAATGAAGTAACAAAGATAAAAATGAACTATTCATGAAGCACTGTTTTCCTCATGCCTTGGACAGCTTAAAAAATAGAAGAAACAAAAATTTGTCAGACAAGGAACTCACACAAAAATTTTTACACCATAACCTGATGCATATTTCCTTAGGAGTCGCTCAACAGTATACCATTCCGTACGTTCTGATCCATCCTGATACCCGATGCGAGGCATATGTATTGATGCTTTCACGACATACAAGGAAACCAGCTAGTTAGGCTCAATTACTAAAGCGTGTAGAATATTCAAAAATCAAGATGCAACCAATGTAAGCCTGGACAGTTCCGGGGAAAAA
The DNA here is from genome assembly GCA_011799765.1 of Nymphaea thermarum. Classification (NCBI taxonomy): domain Eukaryota; kingdom Viridiplantae; phylum Streptophyta; class Magnoliopsida; order Nymphaeales; family Nymphaeaceae; genus Nymphaea; species Nymphaea thermarum. Next base: position 52,483 of record JAANDH010001209.1, read on the forward strand.
AAAACGGCCATTCAGATTTGGTCATAGATGGCCATAACAAAAATGAAATGCCCAACTCATGTAAGAAAGCACCTGAAAGACGGGCAGCTGAGAAACAAGCTTTTCTGATGCACTTTTCCAAATCAGGCATAGATATGTTGCTGCGAGGCACTTTACGCCGGGGGTTATATGACTGTACAACAGCAAGAGCAACCCACTGTGGATCATCACCAACCGCTTCATCTTTCTCAACCTCGTTGGTTCCTGAAATGTGAGAAAGTTTCATGAATAGACATGATTAGCCTGTTACTCCAAAAGTACAAAGACAGCACAAATCAGCAGTTGATTGTTTCTTTTAGTTATCACAATACTTAGAAATATAGTCATGGCTAACCAACAATATGCAGAGATCATATAGACAATCTAATAAGTGCAACAACTCATGGACTGCTAGATGAAAGTTATGTCAAGATAGAAACAAAGTAACATGCTCAAAAGATTCTGAAGAAGACAACAGTAAAGACAAATCACCATTGATTCTGACAAAATGAAGATCCCCCAAATGAAGGTCTGAACATTCAGAAGCTTTCTTGTATGAATCAGGGACAATAGAAGAGAGATTTGACAGTGCATCAAACATTCCACCTCTGCCCCATATGCCAGAGTTATCAACACAACTGCAGAATCAATGTATTCCAGATTATGAGCAGAACTATCATAATTCTGACAATAAAAAAAATAGTTAGAAACATAATAAAGAATGATAAAACATTACAAGGGAAAACTTAAAACATTCAATAACATCAGTTTTCTGCGAGCAGAAGCACTACAGGATTTCGGAAGTCATCATAACACATGCTCTATACTCTTTGACGAAGTCGTCCAGGTGATACTGCAGAAAATGCAACGTCCTGGAGATAGCTCTCAATGGACAGGAAGGGACAGGAGCAGCAAGGAGTTCGGAATGACAAATTGAGAAGCTTCAATCAATATTAATTACTACAACACTCATTATAAATAATCATAAAAAATGTATCTTGTAATCATGCTGCACACAATACCTAAGCAAAATCGTCCTTAAAATTCAACTTAATATATTTAAGCATAATTCTCTCGCTCCATGTTTCATTTTACAGTGTAAAAACTATTACAACTTTTGCTCCCCATTTAAGACTTAACAAGAAACATAACAGGCACCCTTCATCCATGCCCATCTTTAGACTGTTACTTTTAACTTGTAGAAAACCAAACATTATCCCCATAAATCCGGGAAAAAAGGATCCCAAGAACAAGCCTGCTGATGGAAACTACACTTTAGACTTTAGAGCAATGGAACATTCAAATAAATTAAGACATGATCGTCTTATTCCTACGTCCCTACCGTTTTAAGATAGATAATCAAGATGATTAAATTTTCAGCAGCTAAATTCAGATTTATTTGCACAGAAAATATGATAGTGGAGTGCACCTAAAAATGACAGTTGGCTCAGATGGACATCTCGCTGCTGGCTTTGTGCAATCTCCGAAGACAAATTGAACAGATCCAGAATCTGATAAAGCATTCTCACCGATGCTTTGAGGAGGTTCCTCCACAGCTAAAGACTGATAACCAAGGGCTTCCCATTTTCTTAATCTTTTCTCTTCCATCTTCTTCTGCTTATTTGATTCAAGCTCGGAAACCTTTTCTGCCAATAACTGTTTCCTCAAGTTTGTGTCAGAAGAGCTTTGTGAAGGCAGGTCAGCATCTTTAAATTTCTCAAGCCATGAAACATATGAGGCCTCATCAAATCCAGGATCTACACTTGCAGATGCATAATTTCTTTCAAGACGTAACTTACCTTCATCTAGCACATTCATTGGTCTAATTTCATACCCCTGGTCAACCCTTTTGCCTGAGTCATCGAAGCGTGCTTGTAAGACAGTCTCAGCCAAGGAATTCACTTCACTCATATTTCCATCATTGAAACTCTCTTCAAGTATGTCCACTGGATCAAACTTGTCTAACCCAAAAACTATACTGGATTTGAGATCCACATTTTCAACATTTGCCTCTTTGTCATCATTATTGGCGACATACTCTCCACCAATCACATTCTGGCTGAGTTGCAATTTACTTGCTGCGCTTCTCATAATTACCTGATTGAGGTTTAACTGTTATGATCCCCCCCATGTTCACCATAAAAGATAAATAAAATCTAGCACACCTTTGTTCCCTGTATAATGCCGTAACATTAATTACTCACCTCCTCAACGGTACCAGAAGTTACCAAGTTAATCGACAGAACATGTTTGATCTGGCCAATGCGGTGAGCACGCTGCAAAGCCTGTTTATCCACTTGTGGGTTCCAATCCTGCTCATAGAATATAACCTGCACAAAAAATTGTCGTCACTCATCAGTGTAAGAATAGACTTTTTATTATATAACTTTAAATCCAAAAAAAAAAAAGAGAAAACTTCTCAGGTTTAGTAAGTGAAGAACACATTAAAGGGATAATCAACTCATCAAGAGACACACAAACAAGTATACAATTTGGACACAGCAGCCTTATACTCTTACAGACATTAACAGTGGATCCTATATATACAAGCAACTCACAGTATCAGCGGCAACCAGATTTAGGCCAACACCTCCCGCTCTTGTGGAAATCATAAATACAAATGCATCATCTTGCCCAAGATGTGAATCCGAAGACCTGTCTAATGGTTGTTCACTGAACCTTCTTATTGCAGCAAACCTCTCTTCTGCACGAACAGATCCATCCAGGCGTTCATAGGTGTACCTCCTCAGCTCCAAAAAATCCTATACATATTAAATCAACAAAATGTAGATTGCACAGAAGTGCTACTGCAGAAATTGCCTCCATGGCACAGAAAAGAAATTTGACCTGAAGAATGTCAAGTGTTTGAGTCATCTGCGCAAACAGTAGAACGTGATGGTTTCCAGCAGAGAGCTTCTGAAGTAGTTTGTCTAGAACAATAAGTTTGCCACTAGCCTGCTTAAACAAAACAAACAGGAGGCATATAATCAAGAACAAAAATATGAGTAAGATTACTCGTGAGTATAATAGAACAAGAACAAAAAAAAATATTAGAAAATCATTTAACAGCAGGAGTCTTACCAGCACCAAATGCTCACCTTCAGAAAATGGTTCCGGTTCAATTCCACTGAAGAGATATGGATGGCTGCAAGCTTTTCGTAGCTGAATAACCTAATAAAACAAGCAAATGACAATCCAATTGGTCGGAACTTCTTTCAAGAACCAACAGAAGACAAACAATATTTTAAGACATACTTCTTTGATCACACATTGGTGTGTCATTTTACAGAAAGACAGAATGGCATGTTTGTAGATCAGGCTGCAAACAATCACAAAAGAAACAGGCACACTGCCTTCAGAAGGGCAACCCAGTAATTTTAAAAGCCAGCCCAAAACCAGCTTTCCCACACTTCAGGCGAATGAAATTATATTGATGGGAACTTCACTCAAAGAAGACTCTACAGCCATACATAATACATGGAACTTAGTCCCTTATTTGCGGACAAAAATACAAAAGCGAGATGAAGGAGTTAACTAGAGCTAGATCCAACCGCGAAAATCAAGATGTTGGAACCAGCCAAGATCTAGTTCCATCTCAGCTGAAGGTTCAGGTGAAACATAAAACCAGTACAATAAATCCACAAAAACATTTAAAAAAAAAAAAAAACTACATAGAAACCTATGCATTATATATATATATATATATATATATATATATATATATATATATATATATATATATATATATATATATATATATATATATATATATATATATATGCAAATCATACATAGACTAAACACTAATTGTATGTGCATAAACATACATGTAGAGTCAGCAAGGTATAGTAAGACGTGTGAGAGAGAGAGAGAGTGTGCTTACATATATTCTGACAATGTTATGATGCATAATTCAAGCCATAAAGATATAAAAAATTAGAAAATATAATAGCCAAAATAACCAGCAGAACTTTTAAAGTTTCCAATAGGAAATAACGCCAACCAACTTTTGCCTTCTAATTGAAGGAATCAAAGGATATATTATTGCATGCATGTATATGAAACCATGCAGCGAAAAACAAATTGTGGAATGGTAAAGGAAGAAAGCAGTGACTAATATGATCACAATATTCACTTTTAAGGATAACCTACCATCTAACATACCGAGTAGGTCAATTCACCAGATTGATACTTTCATTACATAAAATCACAGCATGGAAATGTCAATTGTGTTTATACATCAATCAAGAGGCCACCAAAAGCATCCATATTATATTATATTTTTAGTGAAAGGAAAATCAATAGATTCTTCTACAGTTCTACTAGTATAATTTAAGATACTGTAATACGTTTGACAACATCTAACATTCACTGTTCTTGAAACAAAATTACTTGGCTATTGTTTGAGTGTCACTCCTCTTCAATAAGCATTTCTTGCTGCGCTGGTTAGCTTTTAGTTCAATACATATGTAGGATGTAGCTGATTTACGAACTAAATGTGACCATATAGTCACTTCTACTTAGGACTTAGGAGTAAATAAACACCCCAAGGAAATGATTTGCAATGTGATTCTTGGCATGATATACAATAGTAAGATGCCAGACCATATCAGAAGGACTCTTAAATTGCTTCAAGTAACCATGATCTTCACATGCTATTCAACCACAATCTAATGCAAACTGGAAACACAAAAAATAATATCCAGCAACCTAGTAAAATTTTAACTTCTGCAACTGAAGGTTAAAAAGTTAGAAAATACAATGTTCTGTAAAGCATGTTGACTTGGAGCACCAGATGAGGATGCAAGAATTTTTGGAAGTTCCCGCCTCAGTATTGATACATAAACCCTTTTTTGCAATTGCACAAGAGGCACCAACCTGTGGACATAATCAACAAAATGATTCAATGAAGTAACTCCAAGCTTGGAAGTACAAAAAATGAAAAACTAACACAGTGATCTCAGTCAGAGGTGGCAGTAAGAGGGTGCCATTTTCCATAAGCATTGTCTTTGTCCTCCGCAACAAAAATGCTTTCAGTATATACTTCAATGCTCCAAATTGACTAGTGTTTTTGCCTGCAGAAGAGTATGTAGTACAAAAACCAAAGGTATTAAACATCAAGGTCAGAGCCATTTATTTGTGGCCTTGAATGTGTTGTGCCATGCTCATAGATATCAACCTCAGAGGCTCCTCAGAATCGCAAACTTCATTACAAGTAAAAAAATTAAAAATTAATTAAAATCGTGTGTCATAATAGCTAAGAATGAAACTTTGAAAATTATTGTAGTTTCATCATATATATAATATAAGATATTAAAAGTCTCACAATCTATTATCAAGTGCATGACTTAAGTAAAACAGATAAAGAGAGGGAAATGCTTAGGCCATTTGACCACGAGGAAAAATTCATAGAAAAATGCCATACTAGCATGCAGGATTGTTCTAAATATCTAAGCAGAAACCTACCTATTGAAAATTTCAAACCCAATATACAGATTAACAAGACCTGAAACAGGACCTCCAGCTTCCTTGAACGCCTCAGCAAAATCATCCAGTGATCCAAACAGAAGTGGCATACAAAAATGCAATAAAGCCCAAAGCTCAGAAATATTGTTTTGAATTGGTGTTCCTGTCAACAACAATCTCCTTGGCAGAACAAATTGGCTCTTGAGAACATTATACAAGACCTTCAAAAAGTGGTTAGGAATGAGATGTATGGTCTAAGCTGTTAGGCAGTCTTGCAAGAATGACAATACATCAACAATCATAAAAAGCATGATGCTGTGTAATAATTGACAATTGCATTGCAGATTTGAAATCCACAACAAGACAAAGAAAAGTCCATCAACAATAATTCCTTCCAAAGTAGTATAAGCATATGTGCGTTACTTAACCAATAATCTTCATTCTACCAATTGTGTTTAATAAGAAGAAACAAAGTGGTGAATCACCACATAGGATAGAAATGATGTCTTCAATCATCATTTGTGCACTACCCTAGCATTCCCCATTTTTTCTCTCTCCAAGGTGTGATAGTAAGTTGGAGCCTTGTTCAACCATGCAGCCAACCATGAAAAAAAGGTCTTCAACCCATTGTCACAGAAAACACATCTTATTCGAAAAAAATGAGTTAACGAAAATTTAGTCAGCCGCAAAAAATGGCAATTAGACGCATCTTTCAAAAAAAACTTCAAAAAATAAAAAACCTGAAAAAAATTACGTATATACGTGTTTTTTCGCATTTTTCGTATTTTTTATTATTTTTTTATAATTTTCTGAATTTATTAAATGTTTTAAATTTTTAAAAAATTTGCTGATATTTTTTTGCCGTATTATACCCGAGAAATTCCACGCCGATATATGTGACAATGCTTCAAGCCTCCAACCTTTTCGCACAGCCTTATCTTTATTGTTTGAACCATTATACTTCCTAAACCAACAACCTCATTGACCTGGACCAAAACTAACAACTTCTACATGAGAAGTTTCATTATAGAAACTTGGAAAGATCTACTCACAAGTAATTTGTGAATACCATCTAACCAAACCTATCAATTACAACAATTGCATACCAACAAGGTGCCAACCTATGTCTCTAGTCATTTGAATTCATAACATTTTCCTATGATGTAATAGCATCAATAAGTTAAGGCTAGAGCAGAGATGCATTCTACACCTAATAGCATTTCCATTGTATCAATTTCATTTAACAAAAAACTGAACATTAAATTTTTCACGTTGGATAGACATCCAAATTTTTTACAAAAAATATTTAAGAAATTAAGCAAAATACTACAAAAGTTTAGAAGACTAAGTGCTCGAGAAAGGACGTGCGAATTTTCAACTAAGAAAAATAAGGTTTTAAAATGTCGAAGAAGTTAATGAAAAATTTAGAAAAATTTTTTAGTAGTTAGATAAACTTTAAAAAAGTTAAGACTGTTGGTAAGAAAGTCTTAAAAGTTTAGAAAAAGCATTACCTTTTATGAGTTCATAATATCTAGGAGAGTTTCCAAAAAGGCAAAAACTATGTCATGAATTTATCTCAATTTTTAATAAAAAACCAAAATCAATTTATAAAAGGCTTTCAAAATATATATTAATTTTCATCAAACAGCGAAAACCAATAAAAAAATAGGTAAAACTTTCAGACACTTCTAAAATTTCTAAGAAGACTAGTACAAGCCATAAAAAACATACGATGATTGGAAAGAATGCACACTTTTTTCAAAGACATGAAATTCACAAAATAATGAACAAAGGCATTTCAAAATCATTCACGTAATTTTTTCTAAACAGTGACTGAAAATTCATATATACCGCCAAAATGATTGTAACAATGTCTTACATGAGGAAGGTTTGCAAAAAGTATTCGACAAATGAAGTAAAAGGTTTTCAAAAAATAAAAAAATGTGTCTAAGAAAAAACATACAAGTTTTTAACCAAAATAATGCATAACCCTAGCTTAAAACATCCTAAACATTGACGAAAATGCAAGACAATTTTTCAATCGTCAGACAAATTTCAAAAATGTTTGCAAATGTTGGCAAGGAAGTCGTGAAGGTCAAAAATGACGAGATTTTAACTTTGAAAAAACATTTAACAAATATTTTCAAAGGATTGACAGACCGCATATAAATGCAAAAAAAATGACATTTCTCAAACATAAGAAAGCTTATGCAAGTTATACGAAGAAAACATAAAAATTTGAAAAAGAAATAGCAAAACTTTAAGAAAGATATTTACATTGCAAGAGATTTATTTTTAATCTTATTAATTTTGAAGCAAGAGAAATTATTGTGTTTTTTGCTTTCGCTATGGGCAGACATATAAATTATTCTTTAACTTAGCTTCAGCATAAGCTAATAACCTCCTAGCATGTACGTTACTGTGTCCAAATTGATTTTGTTTTATGGCTACTCTATCTTATTACATAAGTTAGTTCACCAATACAAGCTAACACATAATATATCATGGTGAAATCAACTCTTACAGAGTTTAGGGTGAAAAGAGAAGAAAAGGAAAAGACTTTTTAATATCTCTAATGCTAAACCTAGAAAGATTACCCTCTGGCAAATCCAGCCTAAACATGAACAATCAATTACACTGGAAGTTGATAGCTAAGAAAATAATTGGCAAGTAAACTAAACAAGAAACAATGAAATAATAAACATGAAGATTCACTCAGTTCAAAGTTCAAACAGCATTGTAGTGATATACTGACACTGGATGCATTCTTGAGCCGTTGAGCTTCGTCAATTACTGCAAAGCACCAGGGCACCTGAGAAAGAAATTCCTGATCCAGTATTGCAATGTCATATGTCGTTAAGAAGGCATCAAATGGTAAAGTTGGCTGCAAAATTATAACAAAAGTTAGCATTTGACACAAAAAAATAGCAACCTAATCTTGTTAATAAACCAAGACAAGGAAACATATATATGTTACCAATCCTTATCACTTGCCTACTGCTACTGCAAAAAAATAACACTAACACAATATAAATAGCAGAACAACTTGCAATCAGGTAGATCAATCTCACTTAAAGAAAGAGAAAGCACAGGAAACTCTATGTAAAGCAGACTTATGAAGTTGAGTCAATACATGCCAATGAAAACCAAATCCTAGAACCCGTCACGATCAACGTACAGGACAATCAGCTCCAAAGCCTATTTGGACCTTGGCATAGCATAGTAAAACACATGCAAAGGAGTCATATGCTACCAAAATTTCTCACAAACAAGCTATCAATCAATCAAACAATTATGATATGGCATTTAGTATCTTCAGTAGCAAAGAAGCTCAAAATCAAAGAAAAAAGCTTACATGTTTAAATTTTAAAATTAGTGCAAATTAATAAATTTTTAAAGAGATAGAGGGAAAGAGAGTCACACTAATGACAATTAATTATTTAATCATCATTTAGGATGTACCACAATGAATTATGCATAGCTTGAACAGAGTTGGTTGTGCACAATTGGCAATTACTACATAAAGTAGATAAAATATAATTAACTTGGAGTTAGTGAACAGGAATATTCATGCACCAGTATAAGACTTACATTGCCTTTACATCGCTTGCTAACATGTTCTAGCATCTTCTTGCGTAGGAGACAACGCAGAGCTTTGTCACCAACATATCGCATAACTTTAAGATTTGGTGAAAATGTGGCGAACTCTGACATCCAACCATCTGTGACACTGAGAGGACATAATATCACTGCAGGAAAAGGTAGTTGAGCATCATCAAAAAGTATCACATATGTACCTGGCCCATCTATAAACTTCGCCAGGAGTAAATGAGGTAATGAAAAGAAAAGATCAGAAATCTAAACTTACAAAAAGGCCCAGGTATTTTCTGTTCGAATTTTAAATTGCTCAGAAAACAAATAGCTTGCAACGTTTTTCCAAGACCCATCTGCAAAACCGCATATCAGATGTAGACTCCATAAAACATAATTATATGGATAGACTGCAGAAACAAAGGGATAATGATCTTTGTACAGAAAAAACTTTCTTGTTGAAAAAGGTGTGTAGGAGTTTTGGTAAAATTATGCGCACCAGCCATAAAGTGTCATCAAAGAACTCTTGAAAATTCGTTCAAACCTAATGGCTTTATTAAAAGGTTAATGAAAATAAAAATAGTAACATGCGGCAGAGCAACAAAATTACATAGCATTCAACCAAAGATTTGCATTAGTTTTATAGTTTATGAATGAAGATAAAAACTAAAATTACTTAGCACAGAGATGCATGGGACCTAACACACATCAAAATTTCGTGTGCAATAAGCGATATTAGAAGTTGTAAGGAAAAATGTTCTTGCACTTAATATTTAACGAGTGATCGAAGGTCCAAGAGTAGCCCACCAACAACGATATGAAAAATCATAGGCAAATAGAAAAGAAGTATAACACACCAATATCCTAGCCAGGTGGCCCAACTAGCAAGTAGCCACTCATGATGATTGAAGCCGATTATAACAGAGGACACGCATGACCAAATTTTTTTCCTTAGAAAAAAAAAAAAAGTTCGACTATATCCCATCGGACCCCCATGAAAACCCACGAATTGCAAGCGTATCAGAGCAAATACAATGTAAAGAAATATACCATTTCCCAATTTCTTGCGGATCAAAGTTTTCATCTAAAACCCCTAATGAAGCAAACCAACCGCAGGAGGAACAGAGGCAATAAAATAAATAAATAAGCATCATAATTCAAGATTCTAATGAATGACAATTTGCATCCAACACCCTGATAAAACCACCTATCACAATAAAAGTGCATCTGTATCAAAATGAGTAAACACATTGTCGATGTCGATTTCTTGAAAACCATAACTTGAGTTAAAACCCGTAAATGGAATACAGTGATTGCAGGCAAAGAGGAGTCAATAGAGAACAAATAATACCATCACAGTTCCCAATTCTCAAGAACCAGAAACTAATAGCTGCAATAAAGGGAGCCGATACAGAACAAACAAGTCATCCTTGAAATCGAGCAAGAACTTCCACAAAACAAACCCTTAAACCTCAAGAAAATAGCAATCTGACTGATAATACATCAATTCCCCCATGCAAAGAACGCAATGCTGCCAAATAAACAAGATAAAGAGAAAGATGACCGACCTCGTCTCCTGCAAATCACAAAGATTGAAACCCATCAGCAAGTTGAACAGAATTAAGAGAAAAGAAAAAAGAAAGGAGAAGTGGAGACAGATAAGGTCAATACCGAGGATAACATTGACGCCCTGCTGATATCTGCGTATGAGCCACGCGACGCCCTCCACCTGATGAGGTTTCAGGGTACCGGAGACATCCCACGCCCCTACGTCGACGTGATGGTCAGCCCCCTCCTTCCGATCCTCGTCGGCGGATAAGATTGTCCGAGCGGCCACCATAAGCCTCCGCATGTACTCCACCATTTCTTCTCCTTCTACACAGAGAGTGTGTGGGTGAGACAGAAAGAGAGGGAAATCTTGAAAAAGGCAAGCGCGCGCCCTCAAGAACTCCTTCCGCACAGAGAGTGGGCGAGGGAGAGAGAGAAAGGAGGGAAACATTTATAAAAGAAAAGTGCGCGCCCGCGAGTTCTTGTAACACTGGAGAGAGATCACACGTGTCTTCACTTGCCTAGGCGGGCAAGATCAGCGACACATGGCCCAGGCGGTTCTTGATGTTTTGTATCCGTCGTTGTTTCGATCAAGAAATAGAACGGCCAGTTAATTGGAAATAAACATTTTATCAAATATCCACAAGGTCACCGCACCACTTCATTTTCTGTTGGCCTTAGAATGAAGGAAGCCCCAAATACTGTATGGACAAGTTGTCCGCTGATCACCAATGACAATCAACATGAGCGTAACAAAAGATTTAGTTGGGTTCACACTCAAACACGGACATCTGAGCATTGTTATCTAAAAACGATTTAAGTTTGTCCAGAGACATTGTCAATAAAGCTGTCTACAAAGACAAACGGCATTTGCTCCTTTCAATTCCCCAAATCAACTCAATTCATTGTTATATTAAAAGGAATTGCATCATTTTTTAGCCTGGAGTTGTGGTAATGGTAAGCTAAAAGACTCAATTTCTCAAGCCATTTTCTTCTACTTTTAATAATAGACTTGAGGCGTCTGATCCATCTTTTGTTAATGGAATGAATGGCAAGAGGGATCAGGCTGGTGGAACCCATGGTTCCTCCCACTTGAGAATGTTAAATTCTACATAGTCTAAACCATAGCATGCTTCTAAGAACAATGCTCCTTTAATAATAGCATACGAGCCTCGCAGGCAGCCTACCACTATTATTTTGATTAGGATGATGACATACAACTTATATGAGATGCCAACATCTTCCACTACATTCAAACAGATGAGACCATGGTTCCTCTAAAGGACAACCAAATGTTTATCAATGTCAATCCATTGAAAGACTTTATAAACCTCTTTGCATTTCTTTTTGCCAAATGTTGTGGTTGGTTGTGGCAAATAGACCTTATCATTTTTTAAAGGGTTTTTTTCATAAACTAGGGCCTGTTTGGTTGGAAGGAAAAAGAGAGAAAGGGAGGGATTGAGCAATCCCTCATGTGTTTGGTTGGTTAATTAAAAAGGAGGGAAATGGAGGGAATGAGAGAAAGTCTGTTTGGATGGGAGGGGAGGGAAATGAAAGGAAAGAAAAGGAAAAGATTGTGTAATGTAAATCTAATATCTCTCAAATCGGATGGATTGGGAGGGAAAGGAAAGGAGTAAGTGCAAAAGTGTTGACTACCCACAATACCCTTCCACGTTTTTTTACCGGTTCTTGACTATTGGGGGTATTATTATAAATTGTGTTGTTTCTTTTTCATTCCATTCCCTTTTATCCAAACAAACTTTTATCCCTTTCCTTTCTCTTCCATTTCCTTTCCTTTCCTTTCATTTCTCTCCCTTTCCCTCCAACCAAACATGGCGTAAAAGTAATGAGGCTAACTGGCGATTTCGACTAAGCATCAGTTGAAGTAAAGAGTACTTGCTGTTGTGCGTCAATGTTACATTTTTAACAAAGAATACGGCCACTACCAAATAAAGTAATAACATTTTAAAATGTTGGAAATTTTATTAAAGAACAAATAATAATAAGTGAAAGCACCATCACCATGGCTCGGTTTCGTATATTAAAGATGTCAGCTTCTGGGGTACATGACAAGCATAAGAAAATGATAGAAATGCAACTTGGCCAGGTCACATGCAGTTTTTTTAAAAATATAATTTTTTTACTATTTTTTTTTATCTTTTTACATGTAAATATCTCTTAAAATTTAAACTTGACAAATTTTTTTTGAGTCCGCCATTATAGCCTGTCGTGCCGTCTCAATATTAATCAGAATCTAAACCTAAAATATCTACAAGATGATTGAAAAAGACAAAAGACAAGCGATTGTTCATTTTATCGACAAGCCGGCGATCTAAAAAGGCTCTGGGCCTTCACCTACCTTTGTTGTCGCCGGTCATTGTTGATCGGCGCGCCAAATCAATGGCGGATCCACTGGTCCAGTCACGTCCACCGTCATCACCATCTTCTTTCTTCTCTTATTGGAATTTGTAGTTGCTCCCATTACCTATGAAGGAATAAAAGGCAGCCGGTCAACAAAATATCAAATTTAATAGGAAAGTTGTGTGGTTGGTGCCTACCAATTTCTAATAAAAAAGAAAAGGGCCCCATTAGAACCTTTCTCGAGCCTGGACTGCCCATTTGCCGGTGAATCAGTGTTTGGAGATATTTTTTCAGGCTCAATGGTGCTGAGTTCAAGTTCATACTTCATAGCCACTTAGCCACTTTGTGTCCAAACAGGTGAGCTCGGCAGCCTTGGCTAGAGGACAGAGGCAAGTTAATGGACGACTCGCATGGGCTCTGGTTCCACCTTTTGAATGGTTCTGACTCCAATTCATTTTTTTAATTATATGTAAATTTTACTTGTTTTACATAAAAAATATTATTTTAATTTTAATTAAAATAAAAAACTTTAATTAAAAAAAATTCTAACTCCGTTCATTAGAGCTTTTCAAGAATTGTCTTATGCGAACTAGAGGGAAAGATTAAAAAGCGTCCAAGGCCGATGACCAGACGGGCATTCAGGACTCTTTTAAAGTATTGTTAACTTGTTCAGAAATGGTTGACTAGACTCTTCTTGTAACGGCCGTAAGTTTCCAAAAGGCTGTTTAGAAAAGTTTTAAAACCAAGGTTTTTTTTGGAAATAATGCATAATATACGAGTCGATTTTGTAAATGTTGGTGAGGGGAGAGCTTGTCGAGCCCTACCGCCTTTCCTCTCTTATTTTCTGACGACAACCGAGGGGGTTGAAGAGAGTGAGAAAAAGAGCGGGAGAGGTGAAGAGAGAAAGAGGGAGATCGAGAGAGAAGAGACGAGGCGGGAAGGGAGCAGACGAGGAATTGAGAGATAGAGGTGAAGAGGGACGGTGGTGGAGGTAGGTCATCCGATTTTCATTTCATTCTTCAATTTTTAAATTCCTTCTAAGATTGGAAGTTTGAATCTCTCTGTCCTGTTAATTTATGATTGAGAATATGGTTCTTATCACTCTTAGGATGAGATTCTTGATGGAGATGGTAATTCTTGAGTATAGAGGACTGAGTGAATCATACGGTTAGAATATTTGGAGATCTTCCTTGATTCAGTTAAGGGTTTGCTTGGACAGGGAGAAACCGAACAAACTGAGCTTAGAGAAATTGATTTGCAGTATAGTAATTATAGTTTAAGAGGGAACATCTTTTTTGGGCTAGCAAGGGGGCTGTGTTACATATGGTCAGCTCCTGGAGTGCTTTTCTAGTCATCTGCAGATTCTTGAGGTTTTATCTGAAATTGAGATGTGTATTATTCTACCATTGACAAGTTGAACTGGGTGAGCTTGAAGGAGAAGTTTGTTTCAGCATACAGTAAGGGAGTTAATATTGTCGTTCTCTTGAGGGGGCTATGGCTGCGTGCAGTCCCTCCTAGAACCTTAATTAGTGTTTGTATGTCATTGTAAGGGCTGAAACCTACTTGCAGTCTCTTTTGCGGTAATATAAACAAACTCCAAGAAAGAGATTGATACATGAGAGCTAAAAGTCTAATAGCAGTCAACTAAATTTTAAGTGAGTTTAATGGTAAACATTTAAGTTCCAAGCGTAAACCAGCTCTAAGAATTATGCTTCAATGCTTGTTTATATAGTGTGATCTCTCCACTGTCTTTCGATTTATATGATCTGCTGCTTAGTGAGTCAGCAGGACTCATCAGTTGTGTATTTCCCTTTTTCAGCGGAGAAAGAAAGAATTTCCAGAGCGATAGAGTTCCTTAGCGGCTTTGTTCCCCTCAAGAATCGGCTTCTTCCTCACAAGAACCTATTGCTCTCCTCGTTCAAGAACCGTAGCCATGTTGGCGTCCGTTCCCAAGGCCACCACCCACCTCCCCACATGCCAACCCTCACCCCTGAGGAAAAGCTTCCTCCCTCCTCGAACTCTCCACCTCCCCACCAACGGCCAGCGTCAAACCGGAACCCTCTTCACCACCACCCCTAAATGCACCTTCCAGAACCCTAAACCAATTCAGACTGCCGCTGCCGCCGTCACAGCATCTAACACCGTCGCTACCCCTTCCGATGCCGTCGGCGTGTCCACCTTGTCTTCCCCTCAAGTTCGGGTGGACATCCTCTCCGAGTCGCTCCCTTTCATCCAAAAGTTCCATGGTAAGACCGTCGTCGTCAAGTACGGAGGAGCGGCGATGAAGTCGCATGCCCTCCAGCAGGGCGTCGTCCAGGACCTTGTCCTCTTGTGCTGCGTCGGCCTGCGGCCGGTCCTCGTCCATGGCGGCGGTCCCGAGATCAACCAGTGGCTTCAGCGACTCGCAATCGAGCCCCAATTCCTCAACGGCCTCCGAGTCACCGACGCCGCCACCATAGAGATCGTCGAGATGGTTCTCGTCGGTAAGGTCAACAAGGCCCTTGTTTCCCTCATTAACAAGTCCGGCGGCTCCGCTGTCGGCCTTTCTGGCAAGGACGGCCGCCTTCTCACCGCCCGACCAAGCCTTGCTGCTACGGGTCTTGGCTTTGTTGGTGACGTTGCTAGCATTAATCCCAAGATCCTCCATTCTCTCATCGAAAACGGCCACATCCCTGTGGTGGCTTCCGTCGCTGCCGACGAGGCGGGTCAGGCGTACAACATCAATGCTGATACGGTGGCAGGGGAGGTGGCGGCGGCGGTAGGAGCAGAGAAGCTGATACTGCTGACGGATGTGCCGGGGATCCTGATGGATCGGACGGACCCGGGGACAATAGTGAAGGAGGTTGACCTCAAGGGGGTGAAGCGGCTCATAGAGGAAGGGAAGGTCTCCGGCGGAATGATACCCAAGGTGAACTGCTGCATCCGTTCGCTGGCTCAAGGGGTGAAGACTGCAAGCATCATCGATGGCCGGCTGCCACACTCTCTTCTGCTTGAGATCCTCACCGACGAGGGTGCTGGCACCATGATCACAGGCTGAGATTCGTGTCATTTTCTCTTTTTCCTTTTAGCCATCTGATTCTTTCTCCCTTTCTCATTTGCCCATCCTTCTGAGATTTACCTGGTGACTTTTGCCGTATTGCCTTAGGGCGGTCACTACAATGTATGAGTAAAAGGGAGGAAGATTGTAATTTCCGTCATAACTGGCTGCCATTGATAAGGTTTAATGGTATTGTACTGAACCTTTATCGTTAGTGGGGATGAGAATGAGCAAATTTGAAGGCAAGGAGCTTTGGTTTTCTAGCTACTTGGTAATTTTTTTGATGACCTCTGAGATTGCTGATCTTGGTTATTTTTGTTGTGGGAGTACGCTGAAATTTTTCTAGGAGTTTGATTCTGTGTGGAGTACCTATCGGTACCTGGCGTGCTGAAGAGGACCCATGAGCAGAAAGGACAATAAGTGCTGAAATATCAAAATTTTCCGAGTGTTCAACTCCAGGCTCAGATTCGACTGTAATCCAATTTTGTAGTCAATAAATCGGTTCAACTCTCCATGTAATTTATTCATATTTAGATCTATTTGTCTTTCTAATAGATTGTATGACATAGAAGGTTCCTCCCCACTCCCCAGGCCCCAGCCATCCTCTTTCTCTCGCTCTCAACTTCCTTTTTATTTTCTCTTTCACCTTCAGGCACCAGTGGTTGACAATTCACCTGGCGATCTTGGCTCATTTACTATTGGTGGTGGGTTTGGGAAGAGCGTATAATAATCGTATGTCCAGAAACACATCAGTGAGTGTTGCTTTAGTTGGATGCAGTAAGAATGCAAATGTTCACCTTGCTTTTCTTATTGGACACAGGATGACTTCTGCCTCTAACCAGTTCTTTTTTTCTCCCATTCCCCCCGCCCCCTTTTTGTCTTGTTTTGTTTATTTGCTCTTACTTTCTTTGCTTATGTTTCTCTTTTGTCATTTTCATCTGTCCTTTTTGTTACAGTTGTTTGGTGAGCCATTGTTATGAATTTTCATTTTTTTTTTCTCTCTTTCTCACTCTGGTATTGTTTTTTTTTTTTTTTCTATTGATTTATAGACAAACTGACAAAGTTGCGGACTTGCGGTTGCAAACGGGCCAGATTTGGTTTGAGGACTTAGAATTTTCTATGCTACTGGATGCGGTCCTGGCCTCACCTAACAATGTATTTAGTTATCCCAATCCGACTTCTGCTTCGTTTTCATGACATGTTAGAACACGTGAAAGCTTGTATTTTCCAACATTATCCTTCTAAGTTTTTTTTGAAGCCTAAAATTATTTTTTCTTCTTATTTTTCGTGAAAAAGCACATGATCCATTTTTTTCGCAGACCAGGCCAAGATAATGCTTTTGAGAAAGACAGGGTATGAAATTGTAGCCCTTAAATGAAAATTCCCCTTATCTTGTTGAAACACGGGTTGGTGCCACACGATACGAGCTGAACGTATTGTTTGTTTTTGGGTGAGAAAAAATCGGTGCATCAGAACCTCGTTTCAAAGAAAAGATTGATATTTCACTCAAAAGCAAGCGCAACTATTTGCCACGATCTTTTCTTAGGTGACCGTAAATCACATTTGTGATTTCGCATTTTCTTCCGGCTGCAATAAAAAGCAAATAAATCGGTAAAATTTCTGGACAAACTTATCATCCGCTAATTATGACACAATGGTATGGGTATGACATTTTTTAAAATCATGGTACGGGTTCGGCGACTATTATATATAATTAATTCAAAAAAATAGTTATTATATATAATTAAATCATAATTATTATATATAATTAAACCACAAGTAACTTAAAATCATGATTTTTTAAAGTTATAATGAGACTTCTTATGTTAAAGTAAAAAAAAAATAAAAAAAATAAAAAACAAGTAAATTTTTTAAGTTTTTTTTGTTATAATAATGTTTAAATCTGGATCCGACCTGGATCCAAATTCGGGCTGTACCAGAACGTACCGCCGTACCGGTACGTGGTACGCCACTCTGACTTAGGGCACTAAATTAAGCCCAAGCTTGTTGGTGGGGGGTTTTCAACTCTATATTCAGCGACGATTTAAGACAATAAAACTTGGCAATGATGTTTTTTCCGTTTTCACTACAAAAATAAAAGCTGCCACAAGCTTTTACGTGTTTCGTGATATTTCGTGATTATCTCAAGTCTACCTTTGACGATTGTTAGAAAAAATCAGACAAGCGAGGCGCGTCTTGAAATATTCATAAATATCAATCCTTTTTCAGAAAATGCTTTATTGTTTAAAATAAATACTTCCGGATATGAAGCAAATAGGTGTTGGGCATTGAATATATTCATGAGTCGGTTTTGTGGAAGTCGGGACACATGGGAATGGGCTGTGCTACCCGCTACCTGCTTTTTTCTTAACTAGAATAACTAAATTAGAAAGTGTTCTTCTTTTCCATCAGTAGTTATCTTGATGATAATGCAGAGTATGAAATTTTGATTTCATTCTAGTTTGAGGAGAAATTATGATTCCAGAATCAAACCATCAACGCCCTCTTTTCAATCTTCTTTCTCTTATTTGACTACTCTAGAACTGTTTTTGTAATTTTATTGCAGTTTGTTTGCCTGGCAATTATATGCTTTATTATGTAACATGACATATAGATAAGTTTCGATGTCATAACAGTAAAAGTTCCAAAAGTCCGTTGACATAAAAAAGGGTAAATTATAACAGGTGCCATATTGAATGCCTTTGTGGAAGTAAAGATCCTTGGGTCGATCCATGGAATTGACATCACCATAGACTATCAGAATGCAAATCTTCTGGAATGAAAAGACACCATTACTGAAAGGGTCTATATCTTTTAAGTGAGTTTTAAGAATTTGACAAAATGCGCACACACACAAACACATTACAACCAACCAATTATGGAACAGTCAAATAACTCCTGATCTCTGCCGCGAATGCTCAAAAGAAACTGTTTATCTCTTACGAGCATACATAAGGGGAGATAAAGGGAGTTGTTCCAACAATTACCTCGCCGATGTGTTCACAGTGTTGAAATAAACTCACAGGATGATCACCCTCATCGATCATAAAGTAAGAACATGAAAGCTTGTGAGGACACAATGAAAAAATGGATTATAATTTATATCGATTTTTTTTCCCCTTTCGTACAAAATAACAGGAAGTTGGAATGATTTACCTGGCCGTCTCACGACTATTGACCAGGTCAGGTGCAGGTGACCTGGTGTGCAAAACCACCAGGCCGACAGACTTCCTTGTTGGCGTAACATGAGCAACAGAATGACAACTCAGCCAGTGACTATGGATCACGGCATTTTGCACCTGCAACACCAGGCCCTGATCTCACTTCCATGAGTCCATCTACCATGAACTTGCCATCACATAAAGCATCGCCACCCGGCCTGCAAAATTTCAAGTAAATACAAATGCTAAAGACAGAATGGAACCTAATACAAGCTTCATTAATTCTATGTCTAGACTTGCATTTAGTAGGAGCTAGTTTGTAACCCCTTTTTCCTTTTTTCCCAAATCAGGCACCAACTACATAACAGAGTGACGTTGAGCGGCAGCGATCACAGAAAGTTGATTTAGAAGTTGGTCATGGCAATAGGAATAGGCCACTAATATGGATCATAGATTACAGGTTCATGTATCCCATGCCTTAGCAACTAATAAGTATGAAATACCCTCCGTCCCCTCACCTCATGTATCTAATCATGAGATCTAAGGTTCAAGGGCAAGAATCAGCAGGAAAACAACTACGACATGTGAATTGAAGCTGGCTATCAGCACCTAGGCCACAAACATTTACAAGGGGTTTCTGATGTGATTTTTGCAGCAGTCTTTAGAAACAAAACCTCCAAAACATGGTTGTTAAACTGGGAGTTATTTGAATAAGTTCATCTATCAATAATCCTTTAACAAAATGCCATTCATCGATTGGATAAGGAGCATTTCCTAAGTGACTAATATTACCCCAGTTAAACAGACTAAGTTCACTTTCATCAAATAAACAAAGAGAGTAGTATACCTTAAAGTAAGGAGGAAGCCTGTAGACTCCACACCCCTCTCAAGTATGATTCCCCTGTACAACCTCCATATTTGTCAGCTAATTCTGTGATCCAAGATGTGTAATGATAGTCCTCTTCCACTCTGAAGAACTATCAAACTGAAAGATGGACACTGTGAAAGGGTAATCAAGATCGAATTTGGTTCAATCTGTTGAACCATACAGAATGTAAAATCATGTGGAAGATGTCATATTTGACAGGTTTGCTGTGCCATAAGAAATGTTTTTGCACTTGCTTAACATTCTTCTGCAGAGAAATGTACCTCCTAAGAGGAATAGCCATAAGAATATCCTTCAACTTGGGTATGTCCTTCTCTGCCACAACCACTGAAAATTCACTCCAATTCAAAATATCATCAAAAGGTAGCACAAAATTGTCTGCTATTATCACAGGAACACACTCATTGTAAATTGCCTCAACTATCCTTGGGCTGTTAACCTCATAACCCATAGGGCAAATACAAAACTTGCTTGATTTCATATGCTGAACATAGGACATCTGTCTAGAAACTCGGTTTGGTAGAGGTCCATAGATTTTCATGTCTTCATCTTTATCAGACCAATACTTTAGAAGTACTGGCCGTACTCGTCCATGCATGTTTCCTGCAAAGAAAGCAAGGATTGACCGCTGGGATACAGGCCTTCCACCAAGGTATCTGAGGGGTCTCTTTGGGGTGCGGATAGTGGTTTCTGGGAGTGAGACGTCTTTCCCACGAACGAAGAACCCTTCTGACAGATCGGCATTGCAAAGGGCCTTTATGGTGTTATGACAAAGTTCTTCATGTTCCTTCGTAGTGTATGGACCCTAGAGAGAGAGAGGGAGAGATCCATGAGATGTAAGGAAGTTTTGAAAATGTTCAAGCCAAAAGTAGGATCATAAAGTTCAATGTCCCCAACAGGTGACCTTATACAATGAGTCCTGTTGCACAAATAATGTGAGTTCAAAAATTTTGGTTCCATCACTACATGGCATATGGAAATGGATCCCTAACCTCACAACGGAGTTTTCACAAATTTAGCATCATCAACAAAAGTCTGCATGGCTTTTTCCTATTATCAGAAAAATTTTCCAACATTTCCCCATTGTCTTGTACTAAATCTTATACAGGGTAAAGCCTTTTGCACTGATAATAGCTGGCCCATCATAGCAAGCTACAACAAATGATGCGGTACTTTGGCATTTTACTCTATCAGCGGGGTGGTTCTGGATGTTATTGTAGAAACGCGAGAAAAGATGAAAAGAAGAACAAGATACACGATGTAACGTGGAAAACCCTCAACTTGAGGGAGAAAAAACCACGAATGAGGAGGAGTCGGTGCCCACTAGCATCCAGACTCTCTCTCTCTTGATAACTATCATTCACACTAAAGATTAGGGTTACAATGACATAAGTATGCCCTAACAGGCCAT